>JAHWFP010185679.1:0-16742 GCA_023313725.1 Lithobius niger | reverse complement strand
GGGGGGGGGGGGGGGGTGTCTATACATGATTTACAGTAATAATTTGCTTAAATGCCGGCTGCGTAGTGTTTTGCACGTAACCTGGTGAAACTTGTTTACCTTGCTACAGTCCTCCCAGAGTTTTAAGATCAAGGTTTTTATTTTTTTACAAAGTCATGTCCCCCCCCCCCTCCTCAGAAACTTTGAACATATTTTAATAAATATATGCATCGATGAGAACTTAATCACAACTGAAGCTATTAATTTAAATTAGGACCATTACAAATCACTCGAACCAACCGTTGAAACTGTGTACCGAAACATAAAAATCTGCCAATTTTGGCAACGCTATAGATAGATCTTTTATTGTTGTAGATTCGTAGTCACGTTCGTATTCCAATGGCAACAAAGCTAATGGCTTAGACTCGTCATCTGTTCACATGTATAAATCCCTTTAAATTCTTATGTCCACATACCTTATAATTTTGCATATGCCACCAGACGTACCTGTATTTTTTGTTATCTGTAGGTTTACAGTCATAATAGAGTAACACCCTATTGTACTTTTCAGAGCATCAGTAAGTGCCTTTCAAGTTACCAAGTTTGTTGATCCAACCGTGAGCTGAGCAGAGCAGGACCCTGCAGTATAATATTGAGCAGAGTAGGCGATCCAAGTTTTATCTTCATTACGTATTATTTTTTGTTGCGATAAAAAATTTTAATTGGTACCATCTCGAA
Organism: Lithobius niger; assembly: GCA_023313725.1. NCBI lineage: Eukaryota > Metazoa > Arthropoda > Chilopoda > Lithobiomorpha > Lithobiidae > Lithobius > Lithobius niger. The sequence continues at coordinate 16,025 of JAHWFP010185679.1, read as the reverse complement.
TTGAATTTTTTCGTCATTATCGTTGCGTGTGGAGATAGAAAAAAAAATGATTTCAGACAACAAATTATTTCTTGGCTTTCTTTTCTCCAAATTTACATATGTACAATTATTATAAAAATATCTCGTGTAAGATAAAAACAGAACAAGAAGCAGCAATTTAAAAACTGGCAACAAATTTACAAAATCTTTTTCATTCATTAATTAATTTAAATCAAGTCTCTTCCAGCCAGCTTATTTACACAATTTCAATTGATTGTTTGGAAGACCAACTAAATCAATTTTTAAAAAAAACTTTCTGTATGTATAACTTTTTTTTTTGTTTTTTACATTTGTTACTCGTCAATGACGAGCTCATTAAAAATATGATAACATCCCGTTTTCAATAAATATGAACAATACTACAACCACTACATAATTGCCTCTTTAAAATCCATTTGCGATAACTGTAAAGTTTTCGAAGTCCACATCATCTACGTCTGCTACTGAATGTTCTTGCGTTAAAGCAGCTAGCTCTTTTAAAAATTCTTCCAGAACTACAGCACAAAGGACTGCATTTTTAGTTTTCAAAGACTCCAACTTGCCGTCAGGAGCATCAGGGAAAGGGCGATTAATATACCTACAAAAAGAACGGTATCATCAGTTCTCGTTATTGATGCCAGTAAGAGGAGACAACACAGAATTAAAGCATTGTTTTGGCGAGCCCATGATAACGAAATGAAAGTCTCACAACACGGAAACACACATTAATTCCGCTAATTTTCTACAGTTTTTCTGGAGGACGACATAATTCTTCTCGTGCAATGGATCACATCTGATCGTCTATTGTTTGAATCGTGCGGACTATGCAGCCTATGATATTGCTCGGGGCTGTCTCCATTTTGGGTGAGGTCAGTTCTCACAAGGTAATTGGGCATTTGCCAACGACTCAAAAGTGTGTGTTTGCTCCCTTTGCTGCGACCTCACCCAAAAATGGTGACAGCCTGCATAGTCTGCTCAATTCAAACGAAAAACTTGTCGAAAATTTGCGGGGAAAATGTAAATTTCAGTGTCGTGAGACTGAGCGTTTTTTTTTTTTTTTGAAGATACCTATTCACATTGGAAAACTAAGCCGATTTTGTCAACATTTTATTTACAGTATTATACAGGCACACTTTACTTATCTGTCTACATTCATTCACGTGCTATCTTAGTACCAAAATAAATGCCGATGCTACTATTCGTTTAACTTCAATTATTCAATAACAGCAGCCTCAAATGAAATTTAAAAAATAAAGGATTTTACGTTGAGGTTTCATGATAAAAGTAAATGTTATACAGTCGACTCGCACTCAACTATTTCTTCAATCCTGCATGCCGAAAAAAAATCTAGCTGCAGTGGTCGTTTGGTTTTGATGCTTATTTGCTGTAACAATAAAAATTCAGAACCAAATGACCATTGCAGCTTAGAACACTATCAGTATCTCGCGTTATTTTTTGGCCTGAAGTGCAGGATTGAAAATTTGCCGACTTTTATTAACGAAACTAGTGATAGGTATGATTTTTGTTAGCAGTATGGTTTCGTTTGTCATTGAAGTTGCCTTTCTGACCTCTTTATGTCATGTGGTGCCCAGATCTGGGACGTAACAAATTGAGTGATGATGTGGATTTAATCAGACCCATGCTCTGGCGTGAGCCATGATCCCGCATCTCTCGTTTCTAAGAGAAGTAGCATTAGCAGCTTTACAGATAGACAGGTTTTGGCTGCAGGCAAGCCAAGGTGGGCAATGTAAGAGCCATGAGCTCTTCCCCTGAAATGACTACATCGATCTGCCAACAGTACATTTCAGAGTGTAATTACAGATCAAACTACAAGTTATTTCAGCATGCACGTGGGAATTAGCACTTTACGGGAATTCTTCAACGCCGACATAGTCCGAAACACAACGTTCACGTTAGTAGAAAGTTGGCAAATTCGTGCGTGACCCAGACAATGCAGTAATTCACTCATCCTCAGACTGAACTGCGTCCAACGAAGAATTTAGGGGGTACGGCGCAAGTAAGGAAACCACGAGCGAGCCAATGACAAGGGCCGTACTGCTCACAATGACTCAGAAAAGTACAAAAACATCCATTTCCTCCTTCAGTCTGCCGGAAAACGAATCGTGTCCGACCACTCGTAATCGCAAACGTCAGAATGGCATTGGTGCCTTTTCCTGTTCATCTGCTTCTCCCAATTCACCCTCAGCAATTGATTCGTCGTTAGGCAAGTCCTCGTTGTCCTGCTCACCTTGACCTGCTGTTGGTTCCATCCCGGTGCATCGTTGGTGCAACAACCCGGTAGGTGCTTTATTATTTTGACAGCTTGCTTTGCTGAAAATCCTGCTTGAGCGTTGGACTTTGGGCAGTTCTTGGACTTCACAAGCTGGCGCTCTGGAATTCGGCCAGTCTATGCATTTTTTCATACTCTCTTTTTGCATTCCTTGCAGCTTTCGCGAGGTGTACGCGAACCAGGTCACCAGTCTGTTTCATCGCAACATGAATTTGCTCCGAGTACTCCTGCATAGTGAGGGTTGATTGATTAGCTGGTAGGCTAAGTATCTGTAAGGGGTTTCTCAGTCTCATGGCGTAACTGACCCCATTTGTTTTGATTTTCATGAGTGAACGCTCTGAGACAGGTCTTCATGGTACTATTAACATGCTCCGTGGCATTAGCTTGGGTAGTTCTGTTGTGTGGATTCCAGAGACTTAGCATTCCTTCAAACATCTTCTGGCTAAATAATGCGCCATAGTCGCGCGCCATAGTCGGGTGGTCCGTTATCAGCCACCACTACCTGGAAGAACTTTGTTGCTGCCGTCTTCGCTGTTGTGAACCTGCTCGGACTCCGAGAATCTTGCAACAGCACTTGTAACCTACCCTTTATTTTCTCACATTTACCTTTTTTCCCCCTTTTTTTTTTGGGGGGGGGGGGTAAAGAGTGGAATCCACTGCTATACAAAATAATTGTTTGATAATTCAGTCAGTTTATATGAAGAGAAGTTTCGGCTTTTCAGAACACAAACTATCCACAACCTTGGAAACTTTATAAAATATGAGTAGTTCTTGGCGATCTTTTTTGTATTATGATTTTATGATCTGTCTTTAGGGCTTCTTGGCTTTGTCTCTCGCCTCCACGATTTCCTCAATTTTTCCTCAGTAACCAGGTTACGTAATATTTTCGAACCCCGAACCTGCCAGAAGAATTTCGTGTTTTAGCCGACCATACAGAGAATGTACTTATTCCTGGCATAAGTTTGTGGCAATAGGCCGATGAAGTCTTTCCCAATCATGTGCATAGGATAGTCTGGCATAACGGGTTGCAGGTCTCCTGCCTTCTTGCTTTAAGCAATCTTGATGACATGACACACTGCGCACGAGCCCACATACTAGACAGTGTCAGCGAAAAGTCGCGGCCAATGGGCAACCTGTCGTAGTCTTGTATATTCCTAGATTCCCAGCCTGATAAAGAGACTTGGGCACATAGAAATGAAAGTTTCCATTGATTCTTCCCCTGTGGACGCTAGTCTCTTTGTAGTAGAGGAGTCCCTCTCCATCACCCTCGTACGGAAGTTCTTCTTTCTATCTGCTGCTTGACTCGGTTTGAAGAGTGCTTTGCAGATTCTGACAATCTCTTCGTCTTTCCACTCTTCCTCCTTCAGTTACCGTTTGTCCCGAAGATCTACAACTGGGTCGTCTTTAAGGCAGAACATTGGAGACGAGGTCAAGTTTCTTGTGAACTGTAATACTGGAATTGACTGAAGGAAATGCATGTCCGCTGGAGGGTTCCTGGATAGTGCATCTGCAACGACATTCTGCTTGCCAGACGATTGCTCAGCGTGCAGTGCGTTCCGTCATCTTGTTAGACATAACCTACTGAGTGCTTTGTTGTCAGTGATCAACAGGAAGTGTGCTCCTTCAAGGTCTGGCTGAAGAACTCGATGACTGTGCTCTGTCCCATCAGACTTAACGATAAATTCTTTGGAAAAGTCCGGTAGTCCCAGGGCTTTGGAATTCAGGAGTTTATCTTTCAGGGATTGAAAGGCCTCTTCGTGGCTCACCGTCCACTGGAATAGCAATTCCTGAAGAAATGTCACATGCTCCTGGAAAGTGCGTATGTACACGATACACACCGCTCTGATTTGGGGATCCAGGACCTTCTGCCATGGTATGCTCGAAGGCAGCACTCTGTCTAGAACCCGAAAGGCATCACTTTCCACTTGTACATCCCGCGATGACAGACAAACGTGGTATAGTCCTGTGAGGCCTCATCCAACGTTGCTCTCCATCTAGGAAATTAAAGACTTCCTCAGACCTTGTCATCGGGTAGCCATCGGTCTTGATTTGCGAGTTAAGTTTCATGCAGTCCAACACTGGGTGGTAGCCTCCACCATTCTTCTGCCTGAGAAAGAAGGAGAGCCCCACTCGCTGATGGTCAGCTTGATCTGATTGTCATTCCATTGAATTCTTCCGTCCCACATGCAAATTCAACTCTTCAGATGAGATTGCCCTGGAGTGTGTGAGGATCAATATACAAAGGCATCACGAAAGTCTTCATTTCCTGGAAAGCATCTTTTGTTGTTGACCCAGTCAATCCGAAGATACATCTGCACTCGAGATTCTCATAAATCTTGAACAGCAGAATCAGGTGCTTCCCATGAACAGAGAAAGGCATCCCGTCGGCAAGTTGCTATTCTATCCCTCCATTCGTCTGCCTCGGTGCATCTGGCCAAATTCTTTCAAGAAAACTGCTTAGTACAGCACAGTCCGAAGACCCAGAGTCCAATTCTGCGTAGAGTGTGAGCTGATGTGCCCGACGTACTGGACTCTTTGGGTTTGGGCAAGCCCGAGAAAAATAGCTTAATTCATGGCAGTTAAAGCATTCCTTGTTCACAATTCTGTTCCCGTGCAGCAGAGTTCGACTAGTATTGTTGTTTTTTTGTGGACCTGTTGGGAACCTCGTGCTATGAGGCATGTCGGCGATAGCTTTTAATAAAGCGTCAAAGGTTTTCACAACGATGACATCTTGACTTCATCACGATCTTCACTGCATTTGCAAAGTCCATTGGTGACTCATGACTAGCCAGGTTGTGAGAGGTGAGCGCAGCGCCTGCCGCTATAATGTTTTGCAACAAAGTACCAGTAAATTTTCTTTCCTGAAGTCAAATTCACTACTCCATGCATAGTCCTGAAGGTACCAATGACACGCTTTGGTCATCTAGTCCATTCCCCTTCCGAGATTTATTGGCTTCCTTTGAACTCGGCAAACTTTGACATCCCCTGAAGCCTGAGCTCCTTTAGCAACTATCCTTATTTTGTTCATCTGATGTGGTTTGTCAGTTAAGGCATCTGCAGGAATTGCCTGCTGAGGGTTCGGGTTGAGGATGTATAATGACGTGGAAGATTTTGAAGCACTTGCAGTGTTTGCCTCCTTCCCCAAATCCCTCAGACTCGTGCCATCATCTTGTTTGGGAGCTTCTAATTTAATATGCAGTGGTTGTAATTGTTTTTCTATTATAGACTGTAGTAGTTTGGTTAAATTTATTTGTTGTTTATTTGCCTCAATGGTAGAATAATTACCCATTGGAATTTTTCCTCTTAAAGTGTGACGCATCACCCTCAAACATGAGGGGCGATCAAAATCTCAGAATCGTTAGTGTCCGTAGAAAGTGACACTCAAGAAGTACTAAAATTCAGTTCATTCTATTAAAAACTGCATTTGCACGTCTAAATTCAGTTAAGTTTGAAGCAATAATGTTACATTTTGAATTTACAGCTTCAAAAATCATTCCCATCCATTTGCTTTCAACAAAAATTGCGTTACGATCAAGTATTGTTAGCTCAACTCGCGAACAGAAAACATGTTTTTAAGATGAAGTTCCAAATATTGTCACAGGGTTCGTATATGGCCTTGAAATGGTTTGGAATGACGTTAATGCCACGACAGTAATATTAAATAAATGAGTAGAAATTGTCAGCCGAAGCCATTTCTTCGGTAAACGATGCTCCCAACGGATTGGACTGGCGACGGAAAAAGAGAGACGCCGTGCAATACTAGCAATTTTTGCCAGAAGGGGCAGCTAAGCAACTACAGATCCACTGGCTGTTGCTATTAGTTTCTGTATTCCTCCTTCCTCCTTGTCCATTGGGGGACGGAGGGATAATGGTAGTCATTGGTTTCTTGCCAACGTTGACATCTGACAAAATACTGGAATTTTCAAAGAGCCTTGAAATTGGTGTCGTCTGTTATGTACGAAACCTGTAATCTCACAACAGAGAATCGCTTGCTTCAGATTTGAATGTTCAGCGGTTCTGAATCCTTCATGCAACGTTTTCAGTCGCTAGCAAAATATCCCAAGAATCAATTCGTTATTGTTAAGAAATAACGTAACCACTATTTTCTTATCAACAGCTGAATTTCTTTAAAAGAAAATGCTGGGCCTCATCGAAAGTGTAGTAATGAAATGCTCTTATTGGATTTTCCGAATTTGTAGGTGCATAAACATGAAAAAAATGTAGGTTCCGTGGAAACATTTGTGGCAATTTCCCGACACGAACGTACAAGTTCAAATTTCAGCGACAGAATTTGTTGACAAACACTTCCACAGTCCCACAAAGGTAACATTGAACCTTAGCTCATTGAAAATCATTGCACTTGCGGCGCGTTGTCCAAGCCGCCAAACTTGCAAATCTCTTCAGAGTCCCTGGATCTGGGACATGAGCTAAGGATACAGATGTTCTAATATATCGGCAGATATTTAGTGGCAAAATTGGGGATTTTAACGTGTGCAGCTTGTAACGGACATTGGCCCACCCTCGTACCTACCTGTGTGCTGTTGACTTTTGTTGGCGCCAAAACCATGAGCGGACGTGGCCACGATTGGTGAACACTTTGTAACCATGAACTGGATTGGTTAACAAACTCGTGAGCTGATTAGTTGTCCGGTGGAGCTCTGGATCCAACCGGAGCATATAAAAGTCAAGGGCTTCAGAGCCCGGTGTTCTATTCCCGTGTTGAGAAAGAACGTAATAATGTAACCCAAATCTTGTCATGATTATTCCGCATTAAATAAGGTTTAACTACTTCAAGTTTGGCTTCTACGTTGAACACACCTTACAAGCTCTAATCATCTGATATCGACATTTACATTAAGTTTAGAAACTGTCGATTTAAAAAATGATTTGCACTATTAGTAAGGCTGTGCAGGTACTGTACCGTTGCCGATGTCAAACGATAACTTAATAGTCACAGCGTTGATACATATGTAATGGGGTAACACACATAACACTTTTACAAAGGAATTGATTGCTCAACGACATCAAGTATACCTTTTTTACGTTAGGTAAACGATTTTATACTTAGTTGCAGGCTAATTTTTAGTAGCATTGGGAACAATATGCCATATTATTAATGTTCGAAAATGCCGATTCCGGTATCTGCACAGCCTTAATCGCTTAGATTTCAAAAGTAAAGGCTATTTACCATTCCAATATCCTTGCAAATTTTCGACAGTCAGGTTTTTCTGGACTTGGAGGGGTTCAGAACGTCTGTCTTCATAAGGCTACCACATCACCGCTTACTTCACCGTGATCGTTCGTCTGCGGTGATGTGGTAGCCTGATGAAGACAGTCGTTCTGAGCCCCTCCAACTCCAGAAAAACCTGACTGTCGAAAATGTGCAAGGATATTGGAACGGTAAATAACCTTTACTTTGAAATCTAAGCATACAAAACGTAAAGCCGCATGGCATTGTGAAGAGGGAAAATCTTGTACGGTAATCCAAACAGTTCCGCTTTTAGTTTCAGCATTATTAGAAACAATACGTAAAACAGTCTTCAAATAAAAATTGCCAAGTGTAAATTGTAATGGTAAGACCAGCCTATCAAAAGGTCACGCATGCACAGAAAGAAGATCATGTACTTTGCGTACACAGTGGTGCGTTAAGTGTCGGAACTAGGTTAGGGAGAAATTTTGTTAAAATGGAAAGAGTTTACCTGTTAAAGTAATAATGCTGTTATCAAAATAAATAAATATTGCGATTAGCATAAAATAAATCAATTTTGTTTTATTTATACTGGACATTACAAACAGGCAGCCGACAGACTCATCGTGAAAAGAGGACTAACGCTATGCCAGAAAAGAAACAACCAAAAACAATTATTGGTCTAGCGAATTTTCAGTAGTATAATATGCTTCTTCAGGCAAAAAGTGTACGAGCACGCACAAAAATAACGACTACATGCTAAAGTTTATGTTTGGATGGCAGCACCATCCAAACGGCCAACAGCGGCGAAATTCAAACATAAACTCCAGCATGTAGTCGTTATTTTTGTGCGTGCTCGTACACTTTTTGCCTGATGAGTGCTCGTACACTTTTTGCCTGATGAAGGTAGTAGGATGCTTCTGTAAGCATATTATACTACCGAAAATTTGCTAGACCAATAATTGTTTTTGGTTGTTTCTTTTCTGGCATAGCGTTAGTCCTCTTTTCACGGTCATCGTCTACACCACTTTTCAAGATTTTAAATTAAAGATTTCGGGCCTGGAATTTAATTTTTATTATCAAGGATTCATATCAAGGATTCGCACTATGCACCAGTCTGACCTATCGTGTTCTAAAGTAAAAAATGTGAATACAGTGCAGCAACAATATTTGTGTTTCCAATTTGACCTTGGATCAGTTAACCTTACTCAAGTCGTTTAAGTATGTATACACTTAACTTTCGTGAGATCGGAAGCTATCAAAAATGTGACGTTACATTTATACACTTTTATTATTATTACGATTACTGTATATAAAAGATATGCTTAGGTATCAAGAAAGTAAGGAGCTGTAAAACTACATCTGTTTGAAACTGCAGTGAAGCCCGCTGGGTGTTCGGAAGTCCCCCGGATGCTACGACGGGTGTTTGTTTAAAATTAATTGGAATGCGAGGGAGAGCTCATTCCGGAATGTTAAGTTGGGAAAGGCTTGAATTGAAGGTTTTCTCTTCTGCCCATTTTCCAAATAGATGTGGCCTCACGATTTCCAACAACGCATTCCTAAAGTGTGTGCTGACTCTAACACTTCGCCAAGGTGCCGAGTAATGGTTGTACTACAGTATTAGCCAAGGGCGCGTTCATGGAGAAAAGACAATGCCTAAGCAGACGCCGATAGCCCAGCCGCGTGATGGCTGTTGTATCCGCGATGCTCACTCGACAATATACGACGTTATGCTAATGTGGTGCAAGCCACGCAATACAACAGCACTAGACGGCTTGACGGTTTGTTGTATTAGAACAAACACGTGTCAATTATTAAATTATGTGCAGGCTTTTGCATCAAGGTAAGCAGCGAAATGGCCACTCGTAACCGTTAGTACGTGGTCCACCATTTTCCTATTCTAGAATGCAACTCAACAGATCAGGGGACCGCGCCCGGGACGAACAATTCGCTCATGCCTTCCTGCATGAGCTTTTGACGTAGGCATTGCACACGGTTCATGAACATAGCCTTAGCCAGATCTGGGGTGGGGGGGGGGGGGGGAAGCACATGAGGCTATTTTATAAAACACGGCATCAGCAATTTGTACTGTTACTGCTTAGTCGATGGAGTTAGTTACAGCCCGAAGGTTACATATACGTGTTGGTCTTGCAGTGTAACCACAGTTAAACCTCGTTATAACAGTGCTATTTTCGAGGCTCTTTAAGCAACAATTCTACTTCCAAGGACCCTTGGACATCGTTATAAAGATGTATCACTAAACTGTGTGAATGCTTGGGAGGCTATGATAGACCAGTTCAGCGCGTTCTTAAACTCTGCTAGTGTGACGACATCAAGCGATGCGTTTCAAGATTAGGAATGTACATATGTGACATCGTGTAGGAACTGTTTTACATTCCATTCTGTCCCATGGTAGACGAAATAAGATGTCCGAGAGTTTTATGCAGGCCCACGAACTTGCACTCCCAGAAAAAAACATTTTTGGGAGGGGATGTGACATACTTTGTGAATGGTCCCTTGTTTGTGTCTTTCCTGAAGCCATGACCCTAAAAATTGAATAAAACTACGCCTACGTGTAGCTGTTTCGCAGTAGCACATTAAAAAATTCCCTGATCGTTTTGACCTGAGAAACGAGACACTTTTTTTGCGGTTGTTTTAAGAATTTTTTGCGGTTGTTTCAAGAAGCCTAACCGAAGTTCATTTCTGTTCACCCAACAATGAAATATCACAGGTTTATATTTATATATATATATATCAATAGAATGTATGACACATTGCTCAGATGAAACAATTTGTTGTTTCTTGTTGCAATAAGAATCACTTTAAATTGTTGATGCTGGAGTGTCAGGTTTTAAATATTGGTAAGTGCAAAGAAAAGCTTGTTGTCTTAGTTAAAAGGTCTCAGTAGTAGCTTACCTGTATCCCGTTCCATCTGGGATGCCTTCAAAAATCACATCTCTTGATGGTACTTTGTCTCTATCCCCAAGCACCGTTGGTCTTCGTAAAAGAATGTCCGTCAAACTTCGGCGTTTCCTTTCCACTGTAATCATGATTCATGATTTCATTATCGTTACTGGAGTTAAGAACAAGAAAATGGTTTCTACACAGTTACCACAAACTTTCAACATAATGAACTCCTTGATTTACAATCGGGTTCAGCCAACCTTCTCATTACTAACCCTTTTGAGTACAAATGCCTGATATATCATCCCCTCACTTCAAAGAAAAACTTCCAACTGCGTACAATTGGTGTAATTCATTATTATCTTTTAATTACCTTAATTGATGTTTTGTTGGTAGTGTCGTAGTGATGTGAAATTACATTTGTTTGCTAAAAATTTCCCTACGTCAACAAAGCAACCACGACCACCATTTTGGTCTCGTTAGAAAGTTGAGAACCCCCGTTTCCTTGCCTAATTTTAACAACATCATTATCATCTACATGACTGCCTTTATTCCTCTAATAAACTGCTCCATTCCAACGTCCGTTTTGAAACTCTTTTGAGACGTGACGTCACATGAAGCCAGTCCAGGCCACAGACATTGTAACTACCAGGTGCGCGTAACTTCAAAATTTGTTGGTAGTTATGAAAACTTAATACAATGTTCCAAACCTTTTTTTTTTGTACATTAATTTACAGTCCTATAATTATTATGTCTGCAATTGATTATACCCGTTAACTGTTTAGTTATTTTAATGAGGCCTGCAACATGTTTACGGTGGCCATGTTTTGCAGGGAACGATAAAAATGTTGTTGGACTCAAAAGGTATCTATCTGTCACTGAACACGTTAATAGATCAAGAACAGTTCTAACTTTTTTCTAAATAGTTTTATTCAAAAAAAGCAATCTGCTGGTAATTTTACTAACGCTGACCGACTTGTTTTCCAATGGAGCAAACCGAAAATCAATAGTTGAACCATTATGACGTTAAATTTAACCCTTTAAAGACTGCGTGCGTGCTAAGAACTTATAACTGACTTGTAGAAAAAAAATCGCAGCTTCTCACCCAGTTGAGGTAAGGGAATGAAACCTGTGTCATTTTTATCCTTAATGATCTGGCTTTCATATCCCAGTTTAAATTTTACTGTAATTGGCTGGAAGTTTTCGATATGACTTGTTGAAGAGCTGCACACAATGATTATACAGCGGGCGCATTCGGGCGCACCCGTCCTTAAAGGGTTAAACAGCATGACAGGTTAACAAAATCAAACAGCATATGGGACTCAATCCCAAGACTTCACGCTTACTAGCCACAGCACCACCAGGGCTACAGTCTCAAACCACATTAGTTAACATACTGGCCCGGACTTAAGGAAGCTTGAATAAAATACAAGGTTCAGTTTTGGCCGTACAAATTCAGCAAAAATATGAGTCAATGCCACCATTAACAATTTAATATCAATTAGCTCTCACCCACAAAGATCTCTAGACAATTGGTAAAAATTGTACTAGGCCCGGGTGTCAGCCATTCAGTAGAATGGAGCCCCAAACAAGCAGACGATTCTGCTATTTCGCTTGCTGAAACCGTATTCGTTTCGCCATTACCATTAACAATAGAGTTGGAAACCTCATACCCTGTCTTATTCTGAGGGGAAACGGGTTTTTCCATATGCTGCCCAAAATACTAGTAGAAAGTTGTCTTCTCTATGCTACACAGAATTTATCTGATTTAAACTGCTGATAGGCTCACCTGGAAACCAGTTCCCCGCCATTGGTCATTCGTAGGGAGAGACAGGTTATAACATGACTTCTATTGTTACCATTTTAAGAGTTTTGTAAAGCAAGAAAATGTGCAGTATGTATGCACATTTTTGTTTGTTTCTTCGTAGGTGCTCACGTAAACAGTAGTCTGGTTAAAGGGGTAAACCCCAGGATTCTGGCAGGAGTAGACAGCACCACCATAAAATCCATAGTCGCTGAAAGACCCTATTCCCTCTCTGTCACACAAAATCAGTTCCTTATTATCATTCACAGCCAGGTAGGTAAGCGGCTGCAATAAGCTTACCTTTATTCCCTTCAGGACTACTGTTGCGCCGATTTCGATCTGTTGGCGATCGGAGAATACCGCTGTCCAGCAGCAGTCTGTCATCTCGATGTTTAAGAAATTTGCGAGCCCTTGTCAGGAGATCCCCGAAGTTATCTACAGTACTAGAATAGCTGTCCAATTTGTGCTTTAAAGAACCCAATACCTGAAAAAAAAAAGGTTTGTTGTATGTGTAAGGATCCATACTTTCTGCTCGGAAAAAAAAATCCCCCCCCAAACAAAAACTAGGCTTCGATAAGGGGTACAACGTAAGTACAACATGAACAAGTTTTAATTAAAAATTCCAATTTCTAATTGAAAACATCAATGACCAAAAGGCCATAATTTACTGCCAAGTTAGTAAGCTAGAGTCTTAATGTATTTATTTAAGCACAAAATATGAATTTTGCGGAAAAATGGGTAGCCTGCAATCACAAATTTTCTTTTTTGGCTTCAGCGGAAGGTGAAGACCATTCCACTCGAAAGATGGGATCAAATTTCTTCAAAGTAAACAAGTTAGCAACTTTGCGATGTCACAAAAAGTACTGGTCCTTAGCAGTGTGCTCATTTTAAATGGCCATTCCACAGCTTTCATTCAATATAACTAAAAACAGTATAGGCATTAAAACACAGCCAGGATTAAAAATAAATAGAATGGACTGATGGTTGTCAAGGACAGCGCACCACTATCAACACTGCAGTAGTACTGAAAGTGGTCTTGTATCATAAAGTAAGAGTGATAAACTTTAATGAAAATATGTGTAGAAGAAAAATTGGATTGACTGCAGATCTTGAAACAACGCAAACAGCATTTAGTTTAAAACAATAGTCCGAGTGGTATTTGTCTGAGCGAAAAGAAACTCCATTCTTACCATCAAACAAGTTTTTTTTGTGCAAAAGTACATCGAGTTTACTCTATCCAAAAAAATCTTGACGAGTTATGAATCCCTCCCACTTACAGCGATTAAAGGTGGTAACCTTTCTGCTATAATTAGTTTCTATTTTTTGCACAAAAATATCCCCTGGCACTAGAGTTTAGCTTTGCCATTAGGACTGTTTTTTCTCCACATTTTTTGCACGTGACCCACTGTCGTATCAGGAAGACATCTTGTCTCAGGGAGATGAAATCACCATCAACATAAAAAGGAGGGCATTTGGTACATATAGTATGTTAATTTGTGTAGTAACCACTGAGTTGTTGTCCTGGTAGACCTGGTTGATTTTTATTTTGAAAACCAATTAATGCTTCCCGCAGGAAAAGTATGTTTGTTTCTGGCCCTTAAGTAAAAGCACCCCAAATTTGCGTACATTACTGTGTCCGAGTTTTCTGAAAACCGTTAACGTTCTGTAGCTTCTTGAGCAAGCTAGATGCTACAAAATGCGCCTTTCTTTATTGCTAAGTTTTACAACCATGTACCATGTTGTTATTCACTAGGCTGTGGTCCAGTTCCCAGGGTAGCTTGATGACTGCGCCTTTTTCCTTTTTTTTATTCTTTCCTGGAATGTTTTTTAATGAGTTATGACTACAGTCAACAATACATGTAAAAGATTAGGCTACGAATTTGAGATTCGTAATTTAGCCTAATTCAAAAAAGCTCTAGAAAAACCAGACACTGTACGCTAAAACTGGTCAACTTTTAACGAAAAAAAAAAAATAGCTGTACTCTGGTCTAGTGAACCACTATTCCGGGCAGTATGAAATGAAAATGGCCGCTGACTTCCCCCTCCCCCCATTGCGTGCTTTATGATGCTGCCTCACTTAGCAGGCATTGCCTGCAGTGCACGTCATCCCAACCTAAGCTTATTATATACACATAATACTGTCGCAACAGGAAGGAAAAATAGGAACCTCAAAATCATAGAACACTTTGACCTATACAATAATGAAGCGTGTATTTATTACCTGTAGTAAAGATCGTACTGTCGGCTGGAAGACCAGTGTGTGGTTGAGGAGAAAAGAACGTAGCAATGGTAGCGGATAACAAGCTAGCCGAGCAATCAAGCCAGTCAACTGGAGATTGACGTATAAATTATTTTGCATCATATTTTCTAATTTGGTAAAAATTGTGCTAAGAAATGGCCCTAGAACAAACAAAAAATACAGATACGTAAGTCACACCAAAAAATCCTGCTACTATCATCATCACAAATTTATAATTTCTTGGAGCCTTATGTCAACAGATGCCTTCAGAAACTAACTGGATGGGGAAAATGCATGAATTCGAAACAGGAAATCTCTGATCACATCCTATATCCCAGATGGGCTTCTACAGGTACATGGGTCACAGCGGATTTAGGGATAAAGTAGGAAAGAAAGAATTTTTTGACAAAAGCAGTCAACAATTCCTTATTTTTAACTAAATTGTGGCTTTTCTGTGTATACCAATGATAACATTCTTTACTACCCAAAAGGTTACTGTCAGATTTTGCAGTCATTCTTTGGCTCTTGAGCAAATAAGTGGTACAAAAATGGTACTTTGGGTATTTGTCTGTTATGTCTCTCAAACAGCAGTAGCAATAATCCGATATTAAATTGGGTACGTAACTTTAACCCTCAATTTGCAAAATTTTTACATTAAGGGATTTTTTTTGGTCAATTATTAGTTAGTATGTCTCAGACAATGTACAGCACGTTTTTCTTACTATCAGCAAAATATTTCCCTACTTATATAGCTTAAGCTTAAAATACTCAAAATCAGTAAAAAATTCACTTTTAGTACTTGTAGGCTGTTAACCTTTTAAGCGGTATGAACGTATATGTACGTCCAAAAAAAAAACCATCCCAAACGCAGTAACGACATACATATATACGTCGAAGCTTTGAAGGGAAACTGCGGGTCGAAAAAAGCAATTTTCGGCCAAAATATCGACGTGATAAACGCTGAAATTCGCTACCTGCATATTGTGCATCGATTTTTGTTAAAAAAAAAAACGTTAACGATGTCGATAATTTTATAAAAAGCACTTTAGTTGAGTGTAGACTCACTAAAAACTGCAAAAATGTCGTTCTCATTCTTTTTTCCCTAAGTTAGAAAGCAGTAAATTGGTCATTTTTGATCAGCGGTAGCGGTCGAACAATTTGACTGGGTGCCGCCATCTTGGATTCGTTGGAAAGCTGGGCTTCCCCTCTATCCAGGCCTCTCAACATATTTTCTCGATAGCCATTTGGCATTGGCTAACCAGGCGTATTTTTTTAGTCCGTTTCTGGCGGTTTCAAGCCGGCTTCCCAAAGCATTTGAAGATCGCGTACCCTCATTGGCCGGTTGGCACCACGTGACCGATTTGGCGCGCTCTCATTGGCTGATGCACGATTTCAACATGGCCACCGCTCGCTCCGGATTTCATGTGAGCGCTTGTGTTTTAGTTCGTCGTTGAAAATCACAAGAAAGATGATGTTTCACAGCATTAAAAAATAAAAACTGCAGCTACAATGCAAAACTAAAATGGAAAAGGAGCCTATTAACCTTCACACTATCGCTCATCAGGTGGGAACAACGATTTTT
>JAHWFP010185678.1:0-18633 GCA_023313725.1 Lithobius niger | reverse complement strand
AACATAAAGCAAACTAAATAAACTAGTGTACTAATAATCGATATAATTTTGAAAGCCATGGGCTTGTAATTAGTGCTTTATAACAAATGTCTAGAATTCTGGCCAAATTTTGACCACACAATGTAACTTCTTTTGCGATACGTAGTTTAAAAAAAAAAAGTTCACGACTGATCTTTATATATATATACGGCGCCGTCAGCGACTTGCGCTTCCTCTGCAGTTGCCTCGTGCCTCCGAAGTGAGGCGCGACTCACCAGTTGGGAAACGCGGTCTTAAGTTATCAGACTTCTCTTAAGTTAGTGTTGGATAATGCTGTTTATACTTAGGACCAGTGGTGCAGGGAAGGGGAAAGGAAGGCAATGGGCAAGCCTCCTTTCCTTCCCCCCCCCCTCCCCAATCTAATTTAGTCACGCATTTTTACAAACGTATAATAATGCTAAATAAAAATGTCCATGAGAATACGTGGAAAAGTACGCTCCAGAAGCTAACATGCCCCCTCCCCGAAAGTGTTTCCTGGGTACGCCACGAAGCTACCCTGCTCCCCAGTTCCCCGTAACGTTTGCGAGTTTTCCAGAAACAATAACTTCAATAAGTCCGCCTACTTGAACCGAAAAAGTCTCTGGAAAATTACAAAATATTCCAAGCCGAATGATGTTCCTCCAATTCAGCCTATCTTGCTTTTTGGCTCGATTAGTGATTAAAA
This sequence comes from Lithobius niger, assembly GCA_023313725.1. Lineage (NCBI taxonomy): Eukaryota > Metazoa > Arthropoda > Chilopoda > Lithobiomorpha > Lithobiidae > Lithobius > Lithobius niger. Next base: position 17,930 of record JAHWFP010185678.1, on the reverse strand, counting down.
AATGCAACAGTAGCAACTTTAGTATACATAACTAAAGATGCTACTGTTGCCATTTGGATGAATCTGCTGTTGCCATTTGGATTAGTTTACATAAAGAATTCTGGCCAAATTATGCTACTAAAGATGCTACTGTTGCCATCCTGAACGAGAATTGAACCCACGATCGTTGAGACCAAAGTCGAAGTCCTGTAGTGCTTACCCGTAACACGACCAAAAATGATGACATAACACGCATAATTTGCTTATAGACATGTGTGTGCGTTAGTCGTGCCCGTAGGTATTGCCTTTGGTTACAATCAGCTCAGGTAATCTGACTATAGAGCAGCGTCAAGTGACGTCATTTTGGCCACGAGATACCATTTGGTCGGGAATAACTACAAGGTGCACTAGATTAAAATGTAAGGGGAAAAACGACAATTCTAGTCGAGACAGAGCCTTGAGAGCGGATTTCTAAGGCTTAAAAAAACGTTATTTTCTCCAACAACAAAAATCGCTCGTTATAGGCTTAAGAAATCCAGTCTAATAGCATTGGGTTTAGTAAGACGACCTTCTTTTCTCCCTCCAGTGCCCCATGCAGCTAACCCATTTACTGGCTCCACCATAGAGTTATACACAATAATACCACGTTGTGTCACTGCTCTATTAAGCCAAAAGGCAACGAAAACAGGTTTGCATCTGTATTACTGTTCATATAGCATGGTAAATTTGGAGGCAGGAGGAACAGTAGAGGTCCCAGAATGCAATGATGCAACATGTAACAATGGGGCAACAATAGGCGAGGCGTACAAGCTCGGATTCGAGCTCACTCGAACAAGATGCAACGATGCTTGGGAACGGGGAAAGTCGTTGTAGCTTCTTAGCATTGTTGGCTTCGGGCTACTGGTCTAAATAAATAAATCCGTTAACTGGTTGTTAGGAAACAAACTGAAACGATCTTGGTTTGCACTTAAATCTTCCAGTTTTAAACTTCTTTAGGGTACTAAGACTATTAGTAAAGGCTAGGTTTGACCTCAGTAACGAAAAGACATGGTGGGTTAAAAATGTTCCATAAAATGTTCCTTACACCCATCTCTAAGTATGATGAACACACTGTTTGCTTGCATGCCCACAACCGTTACATAGTCAGCACCTGAAAGACAGGAGAAGCCATGAAACCAGGTGCCAAGGCATTCTACAAAGCTCTTTGTAAAAACTCTACTTGCAGTAACGGCACTAACAGCTGAAAAACCTTGTAAATACTCACATCATGGGGGATCTGGGGGGATTGCCCCCAGAAGCTGAGGTGATTTTAGAAATTTTGACTGCTGAAAGTGCCATTTTTGAGGTCAAAAATTACTTTTTCTTCCTGTTGGTCAGAGTGTTTTTGATCCCACCCCCTTTTGACGGGACCGGAAAAATGTATGACCCCCCCCCCTCGAGGTGGTCAAAAACTTCATGACCCCCCCAAATCGCCCTCCCCCACGCACCCCCCGGCGAGAAATAATAACTGGTCCCTAAGTCCAAGTGTGTTGTGCTGTTTACGATAAGATTGGTTTCGAACTTCCATATACAATGTTTAACAACTCGAACAAAGAGGCGGCTACACTGACCAAACCGGGCCTAACAGACTACCAGCCCAGGTAAGGAAGTTAATTTACTATTTTGTCGGCAGTGAACAGACTTTCCTGTAGGTATTTATTGGGCTTCGTAGTTCATGCGCTTCGTAGTTAGAGCGCTTTCTACAGTGGCTCTGTCAGCATGTCATGAAATTGTTGCCCATGACTTTTTCACGCCGAAGCCATCTTGCCAGAAGGCGAGAGGGATAATTTTGCTAGGTATTTCATTTCCTAGGTCTTTCACATGCCATAACCGACATGAACATGAGGTGTCACTGGACCCATCTTTCCCCCAAAGCTAGGCGTGGTTGAGGTCGGGACCGAACCAGAGAACTCTTGCACATGAGATATCGTGCTCTACTCACCATCATGCTTCCTTGCCTGTGTTGCACATGACTATGTATGGCACGACCATAGTCGATAAAACAACAAGGAACATTTTAAAGTAGGTTGTACACAACTCGTAGGCTAAACGCCCAAACTACCATATTTACAAGTTTAAAAAAATGCTGCGCCGCACATTGCAGAGATGTTACACAAACCCTAAATGTAGATCTTATACGGGATCATGATACATCTGTATAGTTGGTTAACATCAAACTAGCTGAACGGAACAAGACTCGTAAAGATGAAAATTTAAAACAAGTTCAGCTGGAAATAGAGGCTTGAATTTATAAGACTGTAAAATTTATTATTCTTGAAACTTGACGAGATTTTCAACTCCGTTTATGTCTGCTCAGATGAATTCGGTTTTAGTAAACCGAATTCATTTTGTGACGACTTAATCTTCTAGTGCCACAAAGAAAATCCCAGTAACATTTAGAAAATTAAAAACTTCTCTCTGCTCAGCGTTTTACCTGATTTACGAAAATTGGTAGTTTTTAACTTGAGACGTGTGCGTAAAATGAACGAAGCAGTAGCGCCTGTGAGTTGTAAAGCAGCAGATGTCGACCATCTGATACACTTCCTTTCCCACCCACGCATAAGTCTGCTGTCGCTCAAACAACTCGAGCAGAGCAGATGAAAACAGCTGAGACGTGTTCCCGTACCGTCATGCTCTTCCGTCATAGAGGATATAGATCCCGGTTAATTGGTATATGAAGCAAAAAAAGAGAGAAAGTAGTCAAGGTAAAAGAATCATCCTAGTAAAGACTACACACCATCAAAATAAAGACTACGAAACAGGAATTAAACCAGTTGCATTAACAATAACACTTTTTTACTTATATAATAATACGTGCAGTTAGGCTGAATTTATGTGATTATCTTGCAATCTGAAGTCAACGCAGCATGACGACTGGATCCGGGCTTCGCTGTGCCATCAGGAACATCAATCGAGTCATTGGTCCCGGTTAGTTACAGCGGTTCTGGGCACACTATATCGGTGTTGCGCAAATTGGCGGTTGCAACTGGCTCAACGGTTGGCCTAGTACCAACCCTATATATACGTGCTTGACAAAGAAGTGTAAAGGCTTGGTCCCATTGATTGCGTTGCATCTCCGACTCCGTCACGGCTTCGTTTGTTGCTGCGAATCAAAAACGCACATCACTGGCCCACTGATTCTGTCCACGCTCAAGGTCAACTAGCACAACCGCCGCCAGATAATGAGCGAGTGTCCAAAAGCAAGTTTAACGTGCTGCTTGTTGTACTAAATGTGCAAAATGACGTTTGTTCAGGCATTGTGCTTTTATTTTTAGTAATGGCATGCTAATCTTAACTTGTAGCATCGTACAACAGGGAACAATATCAACGAACTTCGTTAGTCGAACCGAACACTACATGGCGACGTCATGTTGCAACGTAACGAGCGGATACGATACATGCATGCGTTTGGATTTTTCATAAGTACTGGATACGCAACGCGAGCCCTCTGCTCGTCCCCTCAGGCTATGGTTACCACGACAACGACGCAGCCGTGCCGGAGTCGGAGAGAAAACGCAGTCGGTGGGGCATCATCTTTACTCCCAGAGTTTTATTCATATCGTTACATTCATTTGAACTAACTTCCCAAATTTCATCCCGTACTTATGTCCGACTTTAACTTATTTATTAAGAAAATAACCCACCAGTATTTGTTGGGGCGAGGGATAATCGTCTAACTGGAAAATCGCATAATTGGAAGAACGTATAACGGAAAACAGTATAACGGAATATCATTTAACAGGAAATTCGTATAATGGAAAAGCGTCTAACTGGAAATTCGTATAATGGAAAATCGTCTAATATCCCTGCCTCGCTCGCGCTGCCGCCCTCGCTGCGGCTATACATATAACATCAGAAACCGCAGTTAGACGATAATCCAGTTAGACGTTTATCCATTATGCAATTATCCATTATACGATATTCCGTTTAGATGCTTTTCCAGATTTTTTATTTAGGCAGATTTTAGACAATTATCCCATTAGACTATTTTCCAGTTAGACGTTCGTCCGACGCCCCGTATTTGTTATATTTCAACAAACGGCTGCCTAGCATAATTCCTACTACCATTTTGTGAATAAATGCTGAACCAGAATGGCACTGGCAAAGTTTTCCGGATCCGTATTGCTTTTCTAGTTTAACCACTGGGATAGTGTTAATACGTACTGACTGTCCGCCACCTAAATTAGTCACGTCGATACAATTGCTGGCTGTTATTAATAAATGCACCTCTACGTGCAAAAACTGATGAATATAACGGTGCAGTCGCTATTTGCACTTCCCATATTAACTGGCAAAGACCATACTTTATAATGTATCGGTATACGATCGAAGCGAGTCGCGAGTCGAGAGAGTCGTTTCAGTCTCGCAGGATCGGTCGATGTCTTCCCTCGATAATTGTTTTTCCGTCCCGGTCATACCTCTTATCGATTAATCGAAACGACGATTGAATCCCTAGCACGGTTTTAAGACGAAAAAGCAGTATTATATGTGTTGTATAAGGACGAAAGCCATATGGCAGTAGAATATTTATGGTAGCCCAACCGTCACTAATCATGCACGCGAATGGCCGTGTCACTTTAAGGACTGCTGCCGTTAACAAATCTCGTATTTTGTATGCGTTGCGCGAGCAATGAGGAAGTTATTATGTTATTATTACATTATAAAGCCGCCTGCGGGCAATACAGTAAGCCCGTTTAACTCTTGCTGACTACGCTTCTATAGTTTCGGCTACCAGAGAGTAGATTAACCAAAATCGCTATTTTTGTTAACGTTGGTAGTTCTTGTACCTCGTCATACGAAAGAACTGCAGAAATTATAATATTCGTAGAATAAATCATATCAAAAACCAAAACGGTAAAAGGAACCGCCGAGTTCCAAATGGTTCGTCCCTTCAGAGGAGTGATATCCACACACCAAAACATTCGCCAAGTTAATCGCACTGACTAATAGTTTAAAGGTTAAATGAAAACTAGAACATGGCTACTTTCGTTAGCAATATTCAAGTTTTCCATTTAACATCCAAAGTATTATTCGGTGCGATTAACTTGGCGAATGTTTTGGTGTTGATATCACTCCTTTGAAGGGCCGAACCCGTCAAATAGGGTTTGGTTTTTGATATGAAATTGTGTATTAGACTCAGCTCAACTAGTCTCTAGATGTGTAATACTGTGCCATGTGAACAATAGGTTGAGTGGGCATTTTCCCAATATTTTAATTTCATATCAATCCTTTGAGAGTCCAAACCATTCTCAACCTAGTGTCCTCTTTACCAGTTTTTGGTTTTATTTTAATTTAATTTAATTTTGTTTTATTATGTTCATATCACTTCATTGAGAGGCTGTGATATTCTTTTTAATTTTTGTGTGAATTGGACGTGAATACAGTTTCTTTGGCAACTTTGGTCAGATTTATCGCGACACATTAGTGTGTTGCTAGATACGCACGTCAGTATATACGTTGTCATTGTTCGAACTTTGGCCGGCCAATGAGAGACGATGCCGACAATACTAACAATGGTTATAACAATGGTTTTGTACTTGCGCGCCCTCCCACGCTATTCCCGTTACTCCCCCAGGCAAACCAGAAAAGGTATACAGTTCGTATCGTACTGCAGCCATTCGTCCAATTTCATAGCTGGAAGCCTTTCCTCTGTCTCGGTATCGGTGAATAATCACCCTATGGAATTTAACTTGGGGATGAGCGGACTAGAAGCAGCTAGAAGCTAGCTAGCTAGTAACACACTTGCAACGTTATTGAGGGAAAGATTTTGCATTGCAAGCCGCTTAGCTGACATTCCTACATGAGTTAATTTTTGTGAGGTGGGTCATTGCTCTCGATTTCAACACAATTTAAGCTTTTGTACCGCATTATTATTTTTGTCCAATTAGCTGAAATGTGCCACACTATGTTCAGGTTACACTGACAATGACACTATGGTGCCGCGCTATGATTGTTTACAACCTCGACAATTGAACTGATATGATGTTTGTGGCCTAACTTGGAGCGACATACTAGCGTGTGTCCAGATAAATTGGTAGTATATTTCATAATCCTGGTGGCTTCGGGCCCTCCATCCAGCTCTTCAATAAAATCAAAATTAAATCAAATCCTGCGTGGTGAACTTGTTAAATTTTGACGACAGTGTCGTATGGTATTTGTATTATTAAATTCTGGGCCTCTACATATCCAACTCCTCATCGAAAATCTGGTAATTTTCCGGCGTATTTTAGTAGTATGTTAAGTGTAATTTTCAGTCGCTTGAGCAATTTCTGAGTCGCATTCAAGTGCCATTATAAAAAATTATCGTAACGTGTTTGGACCTTGAAACTTAGTGTAGCTAGACGTACGTGATACATGCCGAATGGACACGAACTCGTCGTAAATGATGTTCAGCTGCTTCGCAAAGCGTGGTTATACTGCGTTCTATCATATTAGCGCCAGAACTCGAAAATTTACTAAAATTTTGCTGATCGCCTCATAAAACAAAATTCACTAAACTAAACGTTACGTACTTGCAGGGCAGGATTACGCCTAATAGAAGCTTGGTGCTTATGATTTATTGTGGCCTTCTCCCGCGCCCCCCCCCTCCCCGCCCCCCCCCCGGGGGGGCGGGAAATAAAAAAAAGTTTAGGATCCAATTATTTTGTGGTTGAAGGGTTAAGATTTAGAAAATGTTTCACTCCTGACGGTGATGAAAAAACCACAATGGCATCTAATGGTACATGATTTAATTTTCGACAAAATAATAAAATTTTTTGTCTTGATCACCTAAACAGACATAACACGGATGTGAACAATGCAACAGACACGTTAAAAGACCCTAAGCTCCACGTCATATTAAGAAGTTTGACATACTGCTAAAACGCAGTGTTCCAGCCTTTGTCCAACTTGGTACCGTAGTTAAACTTGCCCCTCCCCCCTCCCCCAGCCCTCCGTCGGAATATCAGCACATAGCTGCCAATCCTTGGGTTATCAACAAGTCCAACCATGAACTTTCACCAGCAGAGAAGCAAGTACTGAACAAGGACCTGAAATTCTCAGTTTTGTCTAACCCTAAAAAAATTTGGCCAAATTTCATTGCGGGAATTGAGGCAGGAATCAGTAATTTGCCACAGGGAGATGAAATTAGACAAGCTCTTCAAAATAAAATTTCTGTTTGGAGTAAAACCAGTTCCAACTTTTTCCAACATAACTTATCGAAAGAAGAGTCACAAAGCTTGCGAAGGTTAAGATCGAACCCTAACATCAAGATCGTCCGTGGTGACAAGGGCAATGCCACGGTCATTTTGAACAAGACAGATTACAAGCAAAAACTGAATGAAATCCTCGAAGATGAAACCATGTTCCGCAAGTTGGACCACTGCCCAGTTGACGAATACCAACTGGAAATCAAGAAAAGTCTGGGCAAATTAGTTAGGGGAAAGGGGTTGGAATCGTCTGAAAAGACTAAGCTCATTGAGAAGTTCCCAGCGCACCCTCACATTTTCACGACCTGTAAAACACACAAAGAAAACTACCCGCTTCGCATCATAACGGTGGCGAAGTCAGCCATTACCACAAAGGTAAACGACTACATTGCACCCATTCTTAAAGAAGCAGCCAAGGGACATCACTCAGTCAAAAATGCCATGGAGGTCAAGAACGATCTGGAGCAAGCAACCAACCATGAGTGGGAAGGAGGGGGACATTTAGTCTCGTTTGATGTCCAGGCGCTCTACCCTTCAATAGATCGCGACCTCATCCTAGAGAGCCTTTCTACCATTTTAGAGGAAAAGAAAGAAGAGATTAACATGAAGAAAATGTCTCCGTCACAAGTTGTTAGCCTAGTACAGTTAATCTTCACCACAAGTTACTTCGAGCATGAAGGGAATTTCTTCTGTCAGGTCCAAGGAGTACCAGCGGGAGCGTCAATCTCAGGCCATCTCTGCAACGTCGTTCTCAACAGACTGGACATCATCATTAATAATGAGCACATCCCAAGGCTAAGATACTGGAGCCGGTACGTGGACGATATTTTCGCGTGGCTTAGACAAAGGAGTGATATCAAGCCAATCATGGACACCCTGAACAATTTCCATCGTTCACTCAAGTTCACCAAAGAAGAGGAAAGTGAAAGTGGAGATTTACCGTTCCTAGACATCAAAATCCATAAAGATAATTTCCTGAAAAAAACTTTTATAACTCATTACATTAAACCATCACAAACGACCAGAACAATCCAGTATAACTCAGCACACCCTCCAACAGTGCTGAAAGGCATTCTACGAGGTGAGATTAAGCGTTCCCTAGAACACTGCTCCAGAGTGGAACAAAAAGAGGTTGAAATCCGCCGAATACAGCATAAATACTTCATCAATGGGTACCCAACTAAAGTGGTTAAAGCTGAAATTCTTAAGTCCATCAACAATTTGGAACAATTGACAGCCCTAGGAACGAACCTCATCAACGCCCAACACAAGTCTGCGAAGAATGTTTCCCCCACCCCTCCACCCCCACCTCTCGACTGGACATTATTGCCTTACATACCAGGTTTATTTCAATACTCCCAAAGAATATTTGGCCAACACGGAGTCAGGGTGGTCTCTAGACCAATCGATACTATAGCAAGCATCATTAGACCTCCCCCCCTCAGTGAAATTGGTGGTGAACCCCAATCAGAGAGCCTCGGCAACAGAGTACATTTCATACCCACGTGCCTGAATTTAGCAGATTCAATTTTAAACCAGAAAATTGACTCCCTCAAAAGCGTTGTGTATTGCATAAAATGTCACCAATGCCCATACATTTATGTAGGGCAATGCGCCAGAGCATTAGGAGTGAGAAAATTAGATCATGCGGGTGCAATAGCAAAACACAACACATCATACGCAGTAACTAAACATTCAGAAAATACAAACCACATCGTAGATGTCAGTGGCACTACAGTTGTTTATCGTGAACCAATAGATAAAATTCGGATCCAGTTAGAAGCATACACTATCACAGTAAATCAGAAAAGGGTTATGAACACAATTAGGAATTTTAGTAATATGGAAAAATGGCATGAATTCTATAAAAATTTACCAGCAAACATTCAATGAGATCAGTGGCCAATTTGTCAACATACAACATGGCGGTTCGTGGGTGATGTGCCCAGCCAGCCGTGGGTTTTTAAAGTGTTTTTATTATGTATTGTAAGTATTTTGGAGCTTAGGGTCTTTTAACGTGTCTGTTGCATTGTTCACATCCGTGTTATGTCTGTTTAGGTGATCAAGACAAAAAATTTTATTATTTTGTCGAAAATTAAATCATGTACCATTAGATGCCATTGTGGTTTTTTCATCACCGTCAGGAGTGAAACATTTTCTAAATCTTAAAAAAAAGTTTCCTTTTTTGAACTGATTTTTTTTTGCAAAAACAGTAAAATTAAAAAATATTCATTTAAAATAGTACCCTATTTTATTTTTCCCTTAACCGTGTGGCACCTTTGAGGCCCTTTTTCTGTCTATGGCCCGGTGCTTCATCACCCGAACCACTCCCTTTAATCCGGCCCTGCGTACTTGTCTCAATTCAACTCGATTAAAAGGACATACCGTCTCGTTATTTACGTGTATTCCATACATAGGTTACTTTTGTAACATTTACATAGATTGCAAAACCTTCTCACAAGGGAAAAACATTAAAAAAAAAGAAAGCTTTTGCAACTTTCGTACATATTTTTTCACCTGCCATAAAATCGAGTTACACAGCGAAAAACTAATGCGGAAGCAAGCATCTTTAATGGAAGCAGCTTTATTTTATTTTATTTTGCATAGCTTAAGCTATGGGAAATTCCACTCTAGATTTTCAGGAAAAAATTTTAACACACTGGCGATTCTTTTTTTCTGTGCCTTCATGAAATTAAAGCTTAAAAATTGGTAAGATTTTTACGATTGCCCCTTCCCCATTCTTGATGCTGTCATTACTATGACCAAGAATTTATAGAGTTGCATGAGGAGAATCTGTAACTCTAAAAAGTCCCTATTGAAACGTGTTACATTCATTCCTATTAGTTCCATCCGAGTTTTCAGAGGGCGCCACGCGTTCCATCTGGTAATTTTTGCTCCTATTTCAGCCCAAATATAAAGTGAAGTAAATCACAAAAAGCTAAACTAAAAAATAATTAAATACAAGCTGGTTTCGTTTAGTTTAGTTTAGTTTAATTTTAGACTGAAAACTGAGTAGAAATTCCCACATAAACCTCATGGCGCCCTCTATAAACGTAGATGGAAGTAATAGAAATGAATCTAAGACGTTTCAGTAGGGAGTCTCAGTCACAAATTCTCCTCCCCACCCCTACTAATTCTTGCTGTGACTGATGTGTGATATCGGTTGCGTTAAATGAATATAGACCTATTTTCGTTGGACTGTTATTGTGACTGAGCGGTAGCAGTATACTTCGCCTGGTTGGTGGTAGTAAAGCGAACACTGGCAAAAGCAGTGCCAGTCAGTGCTGGCTATGGTAATGTGTGAGACTTCGTTCCTCCTTCAACAGCTATGGGATTTATTCTGTCCTATTATGGACATCTTCTTGGCCCTCGCGATGACTGCAGGTTCCTCCAGGGTTCGAATTCCCTTATCAAGTTTCATTAAAACGTCTAGCAAGTTTCAAAATTGAGCCGGCACGTCTATACGAGCATTAGTTGGCTTCAGATGACATGATGGAAAGCCAAATGGGCTTGATTAGTGGTTAATAAACATAGACTCAAACCTATTTTCTTTTCCTATTTCCGTTTCCTCCTTAGACAGTAACGTTTTCAGTTCAAAAGACAACGAAAATAGGTTTCGATCTGCAATATATGCTTTCAGATGATATAAAAGGCTAAAGTAAAAGAATGAAAAAATAAATTAATACCAACCGAGCCGGTACGGCATCTTTTAATCGGTTCGTTTAATCGGTTCAGCAAACATATTAAGGATATCAGTTGCTACATGCACTGTAATGGTGGCAGCGATTGTTAATAGGCTTTAAAATGTAAAATAAGTTGGATAGGTCGTATTTTTACGATGCCAATGAATTACTGTGGAGCCAAAAAAAAAAAAAAGAGACAGCGGCTGCACCTACAAAACCACTAACGATTAACCTTCAATGCTCCTTGTTTTAGTTCTAAAGGAGGTTCAGGTTTTCCAGAGACAAAAAAGGAGCTTCGTTTTAACTATTGAGGCTTCCGCTATCGAATTCCGGTCATTGTGTTTTGAGATAGTCTGAAATTTTAATAGGAGTGTTTCACGTTAACAAGGTCAAATTGACTCGTTTAAAACGCTATCTAGTTCGCTATAAACCCGTTCTATTTTAATTCCAGTGAAAAAATGCAAACCTTTGTACTTAATCTCGATGAGAAACGAGATAGGTATGTTTAGAATGTACTTTGAGCTAGATTATTTTTCCAAATTTAAGAAGGAATCGGCTTATTAGCTACGGAGTTTGTTGAAAGAATTTAAAAGATCAGCTGGCGCTAAGGGTGGTTTGTAAACAACCGTTACTGGACCGCTCATCAAAGCAAACTAATTGCACTCGAAGATTTAAAAAAAAAAATATTCTAAAATTTCAACATGGCGGCCGATGTAGTTTTGCCGACTCGTAAGAGACTTGTTCCCTGATTTACTTTCACGAGGAATTTTGAACCTTATTGCAGCGGGTAGCTACAGGGTGCCCCAGCCGTAGGGGGCTCCCGAAAGAATAAAACAAATTTAGATTTAAAAAAGGCTCTTTTGTAGTACACTAGTTATTTAATTTTATATAAACTCTTGTTTTTAAAAATGAATTTCGAGCCTCCCTGTCAGTCCACAGGGTGGCGTTCTACTTGGAAAACCGGGAAAATTCAGGGAATTTATCAAGTCTGGAAAATTCAGGAAATTTATCAAGTCTGGAAAATTCAGGAAAAAATCAGGGAATTTGGAAAATATTTACTGAAAATCAGGGAATTTGAACATTTTCCGGAAAATCTTTCACCTATATGAAGAATAGGTAATTCGGATTTAATTTTTTACTTCTAAAACCTTCGCTTTATTTCAGTTAAAACTTCATTTCCTTTCTGTTTCATTTCTGATAAAGCGAAAACTCCTTAGGCCTAAGTAGTGGGGGACGGTGTGTTAAGTGAGTTTTTTAGTTTTGTTCAGATGATGGCCTTTTCATATTTTTTACCAATACTGGTTAGGGCAGTGCAATTTTTGTTTCAGCGAAGTAATGCGTTATAGTTATTGCGATTTGAGTGAAATGTGAAAAACATTTTTTTTAGTCCCGAACTTGCAACTTCCTTCGACCAAAAAAAAAAGCAGGGTAAAGTGTTAGTATTGATCTAGAAAACCTGGAAAATCAGAGAAAAGTGTTAGTATTGATCTAGAAAACCTGGAAAAATCAGTGAAAAGTGTTAGTATTGATCTATAAATCCTGTAAAAATCAGGGTCAAGTGTTAGTATTGATCTAGAAAACCTGGAAAAATCAGGGAAAAGTGTTAGTATTGATCTAGAAAACCTGGAAAAATCAGGGTAAAGTGTTAGTATTGATCTAGAAAACCTGGAAAAATCAGGGAAAAGTGTTAGTATTGATCTAGAAAACCTCGAAAAATCAGGGAAAAGTGTTAGTATTGCTCTAGAAAACCTGGAAAAATCAGGGAAAAGTGTTAGTGTTGATCTAGAAAACCTGGAAAAATCAGGGAAAAGTGTTAGTGTTGATCTAGAAAACCTGGAAAAACCAGGGAATTTCATCACGAGCTGTTGAACGCCACGCCACCCTGGTCCATCCCCTATCATTACAAAAATATTTTGGCCCATAAAAAACACGAGATGAAAAATTTTTCTTAAGTCCGAACTTTTTTTTCCAAGGATTAAAAAAAAAAGTGAAAGTAGAAACCACTTGACTAGAGTAAACGGTCCCTATTTTCACTATAACAAAGAAATAAATAGTTGAAAAAAAGTACGGCCTTAGAAATTTTTCAGCTTGTGCGTTTTCTACGGGTCATCATGTATATTAAGGAAGGGGGGGGGGGGTAATTTGCCAACGGCACCACCTAACATAGCTACGCAACTGCCTTATTGTGACAGATACGTTGACAAATTCACCCATTTAACGAAGCCAACGTTGAAGATAGCTATCCAGTGAACGTTGTTACCACGATAACGATACTTTCGGCATTGCAGTGAACTAACAACTAACCTCTAACTATGCGAATGAATGCGTTGTCTAAGTCTTGCGGTTATGCGCCCTTATGTTGAGTCAAGTACAACAGGGTGACGTTAAAAAACTCATGATGAAATTACTTGATTTTTATGGTCGAAGGAAAGTGCAGCACAGGACTAAAAAAATGTCTTCACGTTTCACTGAAATCGCAATAACTATATCGTATTGCGTTGATAAATCAAAAAGTGCACTCTCCTAACCAGTATTGGTAAAGCGTAGGAAAAGGCCATAATCTGAACAAAACTAAAACTCACTTCACACGTAACGTTCCATATTACTTAGGCCCCAAGGAGTTTTCACTTTATCAGAAATGAAACAAAAAATTCTTGAAGTCTTAACTGGAATAAAGTGAAGGTTTTAGAAGTAAAAAATTAAATTCGAATTAGCTATTCTTTATAGATGAAAGAGACTTTCCGAAAGCTGTACAAATTCCTTGATTTTTCTCTGAAATCAGGGAAACGCCACCCTGTACAAAGCTCAGACAAAACGTACACATCTATATTTGAATATAGATATTATTGCGCTCATTGCGAAAAGAGCTAGCTATGTAGCTTTTGAGTTTTACTACCACTATTCTTATCTGATGTACACGATCAAATATTTAAATATACACTTAAATGAACGTTGAGACTTATTTTACTCAGAAAGTAAAGGCACAAATTGTAGCAAAATATAGGACTAAATAACTTTACACAAATCGCTGTGAATTATACTGTACGTATAAAAGAAAGAGTTTTCTCTAAGCCAAGCAGCGAAAATCATGCATTAGAAATAAAGTAGTACAGTCAGCCACCTTTACGCACCTACGTTATTGTAGTAGTGGCATCACCCGAATTTGAACTGGTAATCCTGACATCGAACTGGTAATCCAACTATAGTTAACACTGATATAATGCCTTTACCGACATGGCCAATCCTCCACTGGCATAAAGGTGACTCACTCAACCCATTAGTGAAAGTAGGACACGTCAGCAGGCGTATCAGGTGATGCAGTAGCCCGTTGATTTTTTAATTGTAATTAAAACGTAGTTCTGAGTTTTAGTTCTGAGTTTTAGAATTTGTAGTGGGTGTATTACCGGGTACGCTGACACACAGGCACCCCAATTTAGGCACTAGACAAATAGGCTCTCGGACAAATAGAGGGGGGGGGGGGATGAGGCACCCGGACATATAGGCACACGGACAAATAGGCGCCAAGTTTAAATTTTTTTTGTTTAATTGGGATGGATTGTCCTCAAATTGGGGGGTGGGGGAGGAAAAATGTTTGCTATAAAATGTTGGTAGCGTTCAAAACTGGTAAATATTGTTTGCATCTTTATTACACTAGCATCTCTGATGTTATGTGCAAGCCGAAGCGAGCGCGGGAGCGCGAGCGAGGCACCGTAATTTGGAACATCAATTCACCACAAAGAAATTTCGGGAAAAAAATGCAAAAACTAACCCCAACGGTCCACACGACTAAGTGTCCCAGATTTAAAAGAAACGATACAGAATTTGAGGGCAATCCATCCCAATTAAAAAAAATAAAATAACAAAAACTTCGTGCCTAATTGTCCGGGTGCCTAAATGTCCGAGTGCCTATTTCTCCAGTGCCTAAATTTGGGCTCCTATATTGTCCGGTGCCTGTGTCCTAGCGCAGATTAAGCGACTGCATCACTAGTTGAAAACGGAGAATGGCGAAAATAGCATGACTTCTTGTGTCCATACTGACGAGATTGAGTTGCGAGATCAATGATAAACGCACCCTTAAAGGAAGGGGTAAAAAAAAGGGCGAGTAGGGAAAAGGGTAGCAACCGAAAAGGGGTTGAAAAGAAGGACGGACCCCATTTCTATTAAAGGGGCGGTAAAGCAAAGTGTCAGTAATGAAGGAAATGGATGTGGGAAGATGTAATCTTTAAAACGAAAATCAATATGGACGTATACAGACTGACAGGATGGTCAGGCGGAAAAGGCAGGTAAACTGATCGCACTTAGCAGCCCACCTCTGACACGTGCCTCCAAGCAAGGGTTGATTGAGTCGGGGGACAGAAGAAGGAATTTGAAAGATAGAAAACTGTAGCTTTAAAACTATTGAATTTTGAATCCATTTAGAATTTTAGGGTTAGAATTACGTTGAGACTGTTTGGAGTTTCCTGGAATCACTGGCGTATCATCTGCATAACCGGACGTCTTTTAACATTTTTTTTTTTTTTAAATAATAATGCGTTGGATTGGATCCGGCGTTCATTGGCTGGCAGCTGACCACTCTGACCACTGGCCTGTGCTTGTTCACGTTCGCGGTATACGTTGGGACTTACTTATATTTTCTTTTGTTTGGTGGCCTGCTGTAAATTCGTCTGGTGATGCGAAAGACATTATATCGAATGAATGTAGTCTAGCTCCACAATACGGGTAGCATGACAGGAATTTGACGTCCGGATGCTACGACGGTAGTTCTTTATCGCTTCTCACTGTAAAGCTTCTCCCCCCCCCCCCCCCTTACTACCGTACCCAAACCTCTTGTTTTTTTTAGGCTGTATGTTCCTAACCAACTGTTGAGTATTTTAAAGTTTGGCTTGGTACTACCGCAACGTATTTATTATTTCTGAAAACACGCGTCAAGAGTGATGCGTTTTTTTTTTTTTTAATGAGCAATGTTCTCCTTTTTCGCTCTTACACTACAATGCAATGAACTACTTAGTAAGTAAACTAAAATTAATGCGGAATCAAGTACCGTATGTTACGCGTTTTATGATTTTTAAGTTTAACATTATTTTTCTAGTGTTTCAGCCAACAATGATCCCGTTGTAGCATCCGGGGACTGTAGCGAAATCCACTGTATATATATTCACTTGTCTTGTGATGTGCAGCATCCTTTGTCTTTATACTTTGGTAATTTACGATAATGGATGGTTTACTGCTTACGCTACAAATTTTGCTAATCCTTGGACTGACTGACCGTTACAATAATTGAATTAACGTTTAACTGAATAAAATCAAGTAATATAAAATATAAACAGCAAAATACCAGAAAAACTGAGTGATTCGGATCTTTTTTCAAAGCCGTGAAAACGCGTTAGGAAATTTCGAGTGTTTAAAACAGTGTTTAAGCAACAATGAATCCTATTTCTACGAAACATTTCCGCATTCCGTCTTTAACTAAAGGATTTCGTCAGTACAATATACAATCCGTATTTGCAACACAATGAAGGAAGAGCTGCTGTTCCGTATGGAGTAGAAGGGGTAAGCAAAAGACGGGGGGTGGAGGGGTGGAGAGTAAATGAAGCTAGCTCCTCTTCCGTGAGGGGGTGGAATCCTTTGATTGGCAAGCGACGCGCTGCCCGCCAGGTGGCACGTGCAACACGACGCCGTTTAATCGTCGCGTGCCTCCCTTTGTTCGAAGCAACAGTTTAATTTTCAGCTTGGCAGAACAAAATCCCCCCTTCCCCGCCCCACCCCACCCCTTCACTAACCCCTCCTCCCCTTCAAGTTCACTTAGCATAGGCCATAAAAAGCCCGTTATGATTACCATCTTATTCATGGTCACGTTTCCGATGATAGGCACGAGCACGACGCAAACGTGTCCACAATGAACTTCCATGTTCGCAGGCTATTTTCCAACTGTAGTTCTCCGTCTGCGTGAACGTTTCACAAAGTCTGATGGTTATGTATTGAGTTAAGGAATTCATAAAAAAAAGAAAACAGAGGAAGCCCGTCAAATATAAATAGGTGTAAGTCAGTGGATGATACTTTTGTCGTAAGGGGCAGTTCAGAATAGAATCAAGATATGCACAGTGATAGTGTTATGGTAGTTTTCATCTATCTATACATTAAAAGCACAACAATGTCTACTGTCTTCTTCTGTCACCTGCCAAAGCCGTAATACATACTCCAGGACAGTACAGAAGGTCTACAATGCTGTCCTGTCTGCATGTGCACCTGAAGCTTCCATTTCCCTTTTTCCGATTTTATAATCCTTTTTGGAACGATACCGTTTCGTAGCGAGTATTTTGAAGGAAGGATGGACCTAATTGGATTTGTCAGGGACCTGGGCAACTAGGACATCACCACGGAGATTTCACGAGCAACACTCGCATTTTGAACCAATGTCATTCAAAGGCACTGAACCAAAAGCTGACTCAATGGCAGTAGTTACCCAAGAAAGGGGTGCATTAAGTATCAAGCATATCAGTCGCTGCTTTGTTATTGTTTGGGTGGGTTAGGTTACTGTTGATTGATTAATCGTTTCAATAAACCACCATCACTTAGAGGAGTTGCAGCGAACAGCAGATTCAAATGTGGCGGAATCCAAGTGTAGCAGAAAGGTAGTAAACAAGAAAGGAAAAGTTAAATATCAGTGCTTACTTGCTGTTGTTTGAGCTACTTATGTTGTTGTTGTTGATTGTTTTATAGATGTTGTAATAATTATTGTAAGCCAGTAAAAATTAAAATTAAAAATTAAAGTGGGAGTCAAAGGTCTCCAAACCGATACGTTATTGTAACCCATTTATTTTAATTTGTTTGAACTCATTGTTTTCTACCTTAGTTCGTTTATTGTAGTCATTGGTACATTGTATGCCCAAGAAAAGACAGCATTGCTTAGCGTAAACCCGAACGACCCTCCTTTTTTTCGAAGAAGATGGGCTTCCCCTAGTGTCTTTAACGTTCTTGTTCAACAGATAAACGTTGAAAACAAGGACGACAAAATGGAAACATTAACTGAAAACGATATTCA
>JAHWFP010185677.1:21340-33809 GCA_023313725.1 Lithobius niger | reverse complement strand
ACTAGGACACAAAAGTTCATGGAACGTTTTGGTCTGCCTGATTAAGCGTAACGAACATTTAGGACCCATCACACTGATGCAACTAACGTACTTCGTCTAATGTTTGTAGTGAAACATATATTTACAACATAATCTTTAGGAGCGGTAGTTTAAGCATAATCATCAATGCTATGAATTTCTATGTATTTGAGACTTACATAATTAGTAGGAATTCGCCTTGGAACGAACGGGAAAATGGCGTCGTCTCCCTTAACAAGACGGGGAAAACGAGTGAGGCCCGTCTTGTAACTACGGTACCAGAATTAGGAAGAAGGGGATTAACAGTCGAGGATCGCATGACAATGCGAGTTGCGTGCATTGACAATACCACGTCGCTATAACAATCATGGTGTAAAACACCTACATTATGCATGTTATAGCGAGGGAGAATAAAGGCATAAACTTCGTACAGTGAAGTAATGCCTAATTGCTCTACTGCAGTTTACAAACCGCAATAGGACAATGTGTACAAATCTGTGGTTAGCAGCAATAGCATTTGCTAGCACTTCCACAGGTTTTAATGGGGTGGTTTGTGTTGATTTAAAGTGGATAGCGTATTTTCATTGTAAGTGACCTTGGCCTCCCGCTGATGGCAATTAATTACCCGGGGCTTAATTTGTAGAGAGGGGAGTTTGTAAGTAGCTCTGTCTAGCCTCTATCTAGTTAGCACTGTCTGATGCTGCGCGTGCAGTATGCATATGCGAGAAACTCGTAGAATGCGGGGAGTGGCTATAGAGAGTGCAGTGCAGGAGAACCGTCGAAGTATTTTTTTTTACAAAGAGGACAAATAAACGTGAGTTTACCACAAGAATGTCTTGACTTTGCAATCCTGGGAAGTTGGTAGATAGGAACCATACAAGGCATGAGCTGCCTGGAAGGAAACCAGGTTGTGATTTTGTAACATCACAAAGGGAGCCACTTTTGTGAATGGGAGTAACACAAGCTTCTTTCCAGCAAGTTCGGAAAGTATTGTTGCGAATGGAGTTGCTGAAGATAATGAGGAGGGCAGTCTTAATGTTGCAAACATTGAAAGAGACCACACATATAAGATCAGATAGGGGTGGAGAGCACGGATTTCAGTGGATTTCAGGGAGGAAGCTGGTTGAAAGTGGCAACAATGTCTTTATCATCATGTATTATAGATCCGTCAAGATATTTGCAGCAGTTGTCAGTCACTTTTTTTTTAAAATTAATGTAACAGAAGAGTAATTTTTGGTTCTGTTAGGCTTTACAAAGAAGTCCACTTTCATAGGGGTCACGTGCTGTACAAATAAATATTCACTACACCATTGTGCGTTGCCTTAAAGACAAGATTGGCAGAGGTAGACAAATTTGTAGTCGATTATAGCTGCTGTTTGGCATTGATTTTATTACGCCTCGTACCACGTAATCATAGAAATACAAGGTTTGGAGACTGGAATAAAGTTAGCAATAATGTCACAGACAAAATCAGCAACAATTTCGAGCTGTGAATTACATCAAGGCAGTAAGTCGAAGATCCCAATCAATGCTAGAAATGATATCAGTGATATCAATAATCTGCTTTTTGGAAGTTATGGCTGGACCTACTAGGGTGGACCTACTAGGATAAAGCACTAGCATCAGATTGCATTGTTAAACTTTGAGCCCAGTTTATAGTTGGGAAATAAAAATCGCCCATTACAATAATGGGCTGGTGGAAAAATTTATGTATGGCATGATTGAATATGGACAAAAAGCCAGGCCAATGAATACGAAGGTTGGTACTGGGTATGAAATGACAGCGTCCAGTTTTGACATTATAAGATTTGTTAAGTTTGATGCAGCATTGTATGGTTACCCATTTCCCACCAGTGTCTGTGCTGACACTAAGTTTGTAAGAATGAATGCTAGACTTGATATACAGAGCCCCATCTGTCCTATTGCTACGATAAAGGATATAGCAATTAATACTGGAAGAGGAGGAGACTTTAGAAGGAGTACAGTTGGTTTCAGAGATCCCTATACTGTTGGTTTTTTATGTAGAAATGCAAATTTTAAATTCATTGATTTGGTTTGTAAAACATATGGCATTAAAAAACAACTTGTAGAGAGTGATACACTTTGCTGGCTGCATTCTGTGTTGGGGATAATGAGTATTAAAATGGAATTGTTGATTAGTTTGAGTAGGCCCCGCTCTACTACTTTTGAAATTGGGTTGGTTTCACTTTCGGAATTCTCTGTTTTCTCAGATTCATTGTCACTTAGTTGAGGAAGTCTTTATTCTTTTCGCTGACTTGCGGCATTCAAGCAGATCATGCATTCGCTGTGTCAAGGGGTTCTCAAAGTTGTGTGTTGTTAAAGATTCCTGGGTATTCACGGGAATCACTAAATATGGTAAAATGCATCCACAAAGATCAAGGACCCATTGGATGGCCACACCAAGTTCCAGAAGCTCCGCAGAAAACACACAATAGCCTGATGGAACAGATGGGAAAACAATCACTCCCTTATGCACACAAGCACATATCATGTCAACTTCTTACCTCGATCCACAATAATGTGTGAACACCTTCGTACTGTGGTAGGCTTTACGAAATGCTTTCCTAACAGATGATTTTGGAAAAAGTTATACAGGCTGGTGTCAACTGTTGGATCAGCGAGGAAAGCAGAGAGGTTTCGATCTTGCTGTCGTGATTCATTGCCATAGCAACTGCTTAACCTTTTTCTTTTTCGATTCCAAGAAAAGGTGGTGGTATCGGCTATTACATGTTGAACACCGAACAAGATCCCAATAGCTAACTCTGCCAATGTGTAACTTCATCTGGTAACTGCATCTGGTTAGTGTGTGTGCTGTACTTGATGTCTGCCGGGTACATTCGATAACGTGGATTAGAGATAAGTCAACACAAAACGGACTAGTGTGGCACATCATGCAGTGTTAATGGGGAACACTATGGGCATAACTACATAGCCATATTTCGATATAGTTATTAATTCAGTGTCTCACACTGTTCAAAATGTTAGAGTATTTTACCCATTGCTTCTCTGTGGAAGATTTGTTTGCACCAGTTCATTGCTATTGCTTTTCTCATCGCTTTATAGTTCACACCAGTTGACTTTGGTAATCTTTGTTTGTTTAATTCTAACAACACTGTAACAAGTACAGTGAATAATTGTCTGCATGATGAATGTTTTGGCGTTGTTGTTTGGATCTGTAATTTTTCCTCTCTTGGGAATTTTGTTATTCACGGAAACAAAAAGAGCTCTCTCTTTGAAAGTTCGATTAACCTAATGGCTACTAATGAGTGAAATGTAAATTTTCCGTTTTCTTTTCCGGCATTATTCTAAATTTCAGGAAGATAATCAAGGTGGGATTAATCCGTAATCCTGCAGGATAATCTTAATCTCTAAGCATCCCCTGACGTCAGTGAATAAATGTTAGACGAAGCAACGAAGTTTGTACTAGTACTTCTTGAGGAGGGGCATTCTACTTTCACGGATCAAGCAAGGATGGGCCTCAAATCGACCACTTGCTTCTAAGCTTTTACTGAATACGAGAGGAACGTTTTTTTTAACAACCTTTAGCGATCAAGCTGTAAATTCCAGGCTGACATGGAGGCCTTGCAATTCATTTCCTATTTAATGGGAATTTTCAGATTTTTGCTATAAATAGTTTGATTAATTGCAAGGCCTCCATTTTAGCCTGGAATTTACAACTTGATCTTCATTACTTTGCATCCATTCATCAAGTCTCTAACGAACGTTATTGCATCACAGAACAGCATTTTCTATACCATGTTATGAAACACATCAAGACACTTAAAGATAATGTTTAATGTTTTATTCTTATACTTTTATTTCAAATCTTTTCGTGGTGTATTCCATTGTTTTATTGTTAGTAACTACAAAGCTATCTTCTGGCAAGTTTTTCGTGCTAGTCCTACCATGACATTGTAACACGAGCATATCATCAATGTCAGTTTCTTTGCTAACTTTCTATTACGATGTAGTCCATAACTGAAGAGTATCATGCTATCATGTGGGGGGGGGGGGGATTTCATTATCATGTTAAATTTTCTAATATCTCTGAATTCAATTCAAATACTAACTATAACAGCACAAACTATAACAAACCACTATAAAGAAGGCTTTCCATGGGGATTTTGAATGCATAAAAGTACAAAAACTTATTTTTGTGTTAAGCTTGGGCATGGGATCCTAAGTAAAATTCATAAATTCAAAACTGCTGCAACACACCAGTTCAGTTTCACTAAAAAAAACCAACCTTGAATATAATTTAAGTTTACCAACATAACATGACACAATGGAAATACAATTAAAGAGGTGCCAAAAAATTCACAAAAGCAATTTTATTTGCAAATATTAACTCGAGAAAGCTCGTTTTAATACATAACAAGAAAGCTGAACTGAACTGATAAATTGTTTTAACTACAGCTAAGAATTTTAAATTATGGTTCTTCTGCAGTTGTAACAAGGAGGAGGGTAGCAGTTATAACAAGGACGGCAAGGAGGGACGGGACAAGGGTAGCAGTCTGGACAAGGTGGTTTTGGTGGTGGTGGTGGTGGTGGTGTTGGTGGTGGGGGTGGTGGTGGAGGAGGACGTGGAGGGGGAGGTGGTGGTGGTGCAGGTCTGAATTTGTGGCATAGACAACAAAAAAGAATACAGAAAAAGAAGCGCTTATTTTTTCTGTTACGTATTCGGCGCGGGATATATCTATCTACGGTTAAATTAATTTCGTCGAGTGGAGCATAGTTGGTGTCATCTTGAAATTCGTTGGGTGGGTATTGAGCCACACGAGGGTCAAATTCTGTGCCGATTTCTTGGGGTGGTGTTGTTCGTATGGCTTTAAGAAGTCGTGTTAATGTATAGGTGAGACCTGAAAGGAAAACGAAATTTTACCAAGCATGACGTGGAATATTATAAAATAGAAAGTAAAAAAAGCTTGAGATAAAAAGGTTAAAATTAGTACTGTACTGATTTCGATACTTTTCCGGTTCTGATGCAGTTAGATGGTATCTGAACTGGTATCAGAACAACCAACTTGGTTTGGCAATGATGATTGCCTTTCAAAACAAGCATTAAAATCAAACATCAGATATTTTTTGGTAAAGTTACTTGTTTCTTTTTTTTTTGTAAAGTAAATCCATAAACGAAGCAGTCGATCCACTTTTACCAAAATAAAAAAAAAACAATCAGGGAATCCTGTTTTTGGCGAGTCTGCAATTTCACGATATTTCGGGAAAAACTGAAAGTCGCAATGATTTTTTCAAAATTTGTAAAACAATGCAGTTGTTGGTCGACAGTTGGTACAGACCTTTAAAGCACTTTGAGTTGTCGTCTACTTTCCCTTTTCCAGAGGTTTGCGGTAATAACAGAAGAGAAACAGAAAAGTAAGTTCCAGACCTTAAAATCATCTTAGACTGTGACTGACATGATTTAACGGATCTTCATTTATTTTTAATGGGCTGCATACCTACTACACCAACTTTTGTTTAAGTAGTTTGCATTAAGTTACATATCAATTCCCATCAAGAATGGCGGCAACTGCAGCAGAATACGTTACAGTTGATTGCAGTTTAAGGCTCTAAAGACTTTATTATGATTAAGTTGATTGCTGGTTTTGATTAGTGTTTTAAAACCCTTTTAACCATGCACTTACATTTTGTTCCAAACCATGTGTTAGAATGGAGTCAAAAGTGCCTGCAGTGCATGTGGGCTGCAAAAATCGTCATGTTTGAATTGTTGAACCATGAAGTTTTTGAAATATTTGAAATTTTGAAGTTTGAAGCTAACTTTAAATCGTAACAGCTTCACCAAGGGCTTGGGATGAATCCTGGGAGCGAAAATCTTTAAAAATGCAGGTGGAAGTTAGAATTTAAAAATCGTTTCAACTTTTCCGTAAAAGTAAGATTTATCCGATTTCCAAATTGGAGTATGCGAAAGAGTAACTAATTTATTTCATGCTCAATTTATTAAAAAAAATTTTTTAATTTAATACATATTTGTACACATTATATTTACATTTACAAATAATTGTGGGGTTATGAAATTATGCTACAGCCGAGTCCTTGATTCCTTGAACATAATTAATTCATTATTATTATTTAATTTCAATCACTGTGGCACTGCCGTATGGTAATCACACTTCGTATCAGAACTGTACGGAACCGATTTATTGATATCAGAACTGGTAACAGAATCAGTATCGGTATCGGTAAACCGGTAGTTAAAATATATGTGACGACTTCCATGCAGAAACAACATTCCAAGGTTTACAAAGCAGCTGTTAAAACATTCATCGAAAATTTCACACATTTCAAACATTCCTTCATCACACCTCTCAGGCAAACACAGCTAATCACTATTGTACATTTTTGGAGGATATAGCACTGGTCTTCATCCTAATTGCCTTAATATATCAGAGGTGTAAAATGTCGTATCATTTGAGCCAGTGTTGGAAAGAGTCGAAATAACTATTACTTGTAGTGGCATGTCGACATTCTCTATGTTTCATCTTAGTTGTTTAATTGTTTCTAAATTTGTGGGGTACAAGGGGCAAAGCAGGAAAGCAACATTCACGGAGACTCAGATTTGTAGTCACAACATCACGAATGAACGTTTATTTATCTAAGAGGCCTAGGCATAAACCATAAAGGTTTAACCTACGTTTCACCTCCAAATATACAGTTCGACTAGCAAGCCAATGCTGTCTACCCCCCCAAAAAAAACAGTTGTGCCCAACCAGAGGCTTAGCAACGTATAAACAATACCACAACAAAAAACCCGATGTAATGTAGCAATGCAGACAGTAGAGCTCGTCACATCCCCCAGACTTCACGTCTGCCAGGTAATCATATATTAACATACCCAAAACGTAAAAAAATTGAAACAGGCATAAAAACAAACATGGTGTACAATCGCTAATATTTGTCGCAATTGCTGAAAAATTGGTAATAAGGCATCCGCCTAATATTCCAG
Organism: Lithobius niger; assembly: GCA_023313725.1. NCBI lineage: Eukaryota > Metazoa > Arthropoda > Chilopoda > Lithobiomorpha > Lithobiidae > Lithobius > Lithobius niger. Next base: position 26,809 of record JAHWFP010185677.1, on the reverse strand, counting down.
TCACGCAAGTATTTTAAAACTTGAAAAGATAAAAATATGGAAAGAATAAAAATTTTACAGGTAGAATACCACATGCACAACCGTCAAATACCCTTAGCGAATCGCAACAAAAGGCGGTCATCACATGCAGTGTTCAGCCAAAAGACCAAACGACACAGTCAGTAAATCAGTTGTCATAATCAGGGAAAAAATCTTGGAGCACAACTATTCTAACGAAAAATAAGTTTCCATTAGCTCTGTCAGTCTGCAACCAGTGATGTTTTTAGTTAGTGGATCCGCAGGTATTTCAGCACTAGGACAGAATTTAAGATGTACATTGTTCTTCAGAACTTCGTCACGAACATAATTCACTCTCCTCAGGTAGTGGCGAGACTGAGCATTTCCACCTTTGGTCACAAGGTCAATACCTGATCGGGAATCAGTAGAAATAGGCACAGGAAAAATTAAATCACACGGAGAAAGTTCCAAAAGTAACCCACGAATAGGAATAAGTTCCTTGACGAGATCACTCAATGCCATAAGTTTGGACTTGTAACTTGAATGGGACACCAAAGGCTGTGTCTTACTACTCCATACTAATGGTACGTCTCCCAAACAAATCAGTAGGCCAGATACACCTTTGCTGCCGTCCACTGAATCCACAAAGCATCGCAGAATGCATGTAGTGGTCCCAGTTTGGATTTAGAAAAACGTAGTTTGCATTCCTTGGTTCCTTTCAAGTATCTCCAGATACGTTTGAGTGCAGTGAAATGAGGAAGCTTGGGGTTACTGGATTTTCGAGCTAATTGGACGACGTTGAAGAGAATGTCAGGTCGTGAGTGGATCGCTAAAAACATTAGTGAGCCTAACATTTCTAGATAACTGGTTTTGTCCACAGGGTCTGATGTCCTTTCCAGCTTCTGTTGGATATAATTACAGTTGGATAACGTGATGTAGTCGCTGGTGTGTTCGATTTCATAACCAACATACTTCTGTCTATCGACCTGGACAATTTCTAGATGTTTCTGTAGTTTTTTTTACAAATCTGTCGTACATAGCTTGAGATTGAACACTGATGAACTTGTCGTCCACAAATAAACAAAGGAAAGGTTGTTCTTCACCAGATCTTTGAACAAACACACATGTAACGTATTTTGATTTTACTAGGCCTGTCTTCCGCAGCACGTCGCTTACACATTCGTACCAGTTCCGGCCGGATTCACTTAGCCACTAGATAGACTTGTTTAGCAAACAAACGAGCTCACTACCATTCCAGCTGGACTGGGTGAATCCAGGTGGCTGCCGTAGATATACGACCCTGGAGGCTTTGCCGAACAAGTAGGCCGTGACGGTGTCGATATAGCAGAGAATGTGGCCACGTTTGACCGTAAGAGCAAGCACGAGGCATACGGATGAGGCACGTACTGTAGGAGAGTAGGCGGTCAAAGAGTCTAATTTTGATTTTTCTCCCCAAGCAGCGGCAACTAAGCGAGCCTTGAGTTTTCGTAACGATCCATAAGGGTTGAGCTTGCATGCAAAAATCCATTTAGAAGTAATTATTTTGGCTCCAGGTGGCTTAGGAACTAGAGTCCAGACGTCATGTGCGTGCATGGAATGTATTTCGGATTCCGTGGCAGCGTACCATCAAGCTGCATCCAAAGAAGACATAGCATGCTTGTACGAGGTTGGAGTCGGTGTGAAGGTAGCAGTGATAATATGTCGCAGAAGGACGACTGGTGAGTCATCCTCATCGGAATCGAGTGGGTCAGCAGGAATAGGGAGGACTGCCTTGAGTCACTGTGCATTGGTACGGCGTTAATCCATGACTTCCTTAGTAGTTCTGGGTGGACATCCACGGCCACGTCTAGGACCTTCTGCGAGGCCATCTGGATGGATCTGAGGTAATGGTGGAGAGTCAGGAGGTGGGGGGGGGGTCATGGAGAATGGCAGGACCAGCTCGGCTACTAATAGGCGAATCATGAGGATGGTCAGTGTTGATGACAGCACGCGGTGGCGGTGGAAATAGAAAATCACCACCTGGAATGCGTTCATCGAAACGTACGTCGCGAGAGATGACCAGTGTTCGATGTTCTAAGTCTCCATCAGGCGGAATCCGATGCTTCGACTGGTGTAACCCAAAAAGATGGCACAACGAGTTGAAGGAGAGAACTTGTGTCGGTGTGGTAGTGGCAGGGAGCCAAACAGCCAAAAGTATGGATATGGTGACCAGAATGTGGATACCTAGAGGGTGCCCAATGGCCCATGGGAGTTTGCTGTTGGCAATCAAAAAGTGGTGATGTAGGCAAGATGTTGTGCAGGTATGTAGCTGTTTCGTACTGCAAAACGCCAAAGTTTGATAGGCAATTTGTTATGATTAAGCAAGGTCGTAGCGCGCCGAATGATGGAGTGAAATGCGCGTTCGATTACTGGGTTGGTCTGCAGAGAATACGGAGTTGAGTATAGGTGTTTGATCCCTTGAGATGTCAAAAAGGATTCGAATGAGTGCGACGACCATATAGGTTCATTGTCCGTATGAAGTGTAATCACGCGACGAGCAGTTTCGTTTTGGTGCTGAGATATGAAAGTACGAAAGGCACCTAAGACTTCAGACTTCGCAGTGAGAAAGAATGGAAAAACACGGCGAGAGAAGTCATCGATGATCATGAAGAGATAGACGGCGTTCCCATACGTGGGCTCATAGTAAGGTCGGCGTGAATAGTTTGTAGAACGTAAGAGGAATGAATAATACCTGAACGTGAATTAGGTAACCGTTTACTCTTGCATAGGACACATAAACTACATGGGGCGTTAATAGTGGACTTCCCGAAATTAATACAAGTCAGTAATGAAAAACGTTTTATCCGATCCATCACAGCGGACGAAGGATGACCCAAGCGTTGATGCCAAAGATCCCATAATGGTAAATCATTCGGTAAAGTTTCCATACTAGAGGTAATGGGAGAATGGGACGACGCAGATTGAGCGAGCGGTCGTGCAACATCGGCGACTAGGAGGTCGGACAAAATGATGTTACCATCTAACTTGTAGACATCATTGTCCTGTAATGTGCCACCACCGATTAGAACCTTTTGTTTGTACAGGCGAAAACTTTGATTTCCTTGCAAAATATGAACACCTTTCATGTCGAGTCGCGGAGATGAAATTAAATTTGCAGCAGCATTAGCAGAGAATAATACGTTTTTTAGACGTAAAATATTTTGCGGGTGTCAATCTTCACCGTGCCAGTTTTAGTCGCGATGATACAAGTTCCTTTTGATGCTAAGTATATTTTAACACGAGTGGGCTTAGGGTCATGCAGCCAGTCAAGTCGGCACGTGACGTGGCTCGTGGCACCAGAATCGAGGGCAAAGAATGAGCTCGCAGGGCTGAAGGGCGTAGAAGTGACGGTCAGTGACAACAACACTTCTGATCTTGGCATAAGCTGGCGAAAAGTATTGGCCATGTGCGCAGAGTCAGAATCAGGGGTAAACAGATCGTCTAGGAAATTAATATTATCAGAGTCGTGATCTTCATCAAAGGTGTCCTGGGCAGGAGCCTCAGCAGTCAGATGTCGTGCTTGACGGTAAGTGGCAGGACGTTTTGTGAAAGGGTGCTTGGCCGCGGTGGGCACAAACGTGGAGGGCATGGAGTTTGCTGGTCCTGCCATCCTCGCCATATACTGTTGTTTTGTTCTACAGGAATTCTCGTGATGGTTGTATCTCTGGCAACAGCTCCTGGTTAGGTAGGGCGTCAACAATTCGTGGATGGTGGCTTGGACTATTCCGTGATTGACTTGGAGGTACCTCTCGACGGCGTTGCTGTTGAGATGGTGCACGTCTAGGTTTAATACTACTAAGAAGTTGTTGCGGAGTTTGTCCTGTTGCAAAAACGAAATGGGGACCTCCTCACCATGCATGCAGTAATAAGCATCAGTCATGCGTTTTTCCACGAGATCGAGCGTAGGTGCTGCTTCAGCGTATATCGTCGCTTTTATTGGCCACCACTTTGCATGGCGTATGCCACTGAGGGCATAATAAATAGTATCAGCATCAGTGACGTTTCGACCTGCTGTTGAGCACATATGGCGTATTGCTTTAACTCTGGAAAATTATGACGTCATCGTTTCGTCTGGTTGCAAGTTTAAAGTTTGCAAATTATTAAAGAATTATTTTTGTAGTTCTGGCCTTGCAGTAGCGAAACGGGTGTTTAGGTTAGTCCATACATCCTTTGCACTGTCAGCAAGCATGTAATTAACAAGTTGCTGGTCGGTAAGACATTTAGTGATGAAATTTAAGGCATAAGCATTGCTAGTGTTCTAAGCATTACGAACATTAGCTGTAGCGTCCGCCGCTGGGGCATTGGCGGTGAGAACAGCATCGTGACCTTCTTGATGCAAGTGATTAAGTACTTTCGTCTTCCAGAAAATAAAATTATTACCATCAAACAACTGGATACCTTTGTAATACACGATGTTGTCCGATGTGGCCATGTTTTCCAACTTGCAGTGTCGTGACGTGTGATACCAGATTGAATTCAAGAAGAAAAATCGCACAGCGATGACGTTGAAACTTGAGTGAAGACGATGAGGCAAACATCAGTACCTGTCTGCGTCGATCGTTTCGTTTTCTTCAGTCATGTCGATTAGGAGTAGACGTCTTGGGAGGGTCCATGATGTTTTCCGTTCCGAACCAACGTTCTGGCCACCAAATGTGGGGTTCAAGGTGCAAACCAGGAAAGCAACATTCACGGAGACTCAGATTTGTAGTCACAACATTACGAATGAACGTTTATTTATCTAAGAGGCCTAGGCATAAACAATAAAGGTTTAACCTACGTTTCACCTCCAAATATACAGTTCGACTAGCAAGCTATTGCTGTCTACCCCAAAAAACAGTTGCGCCCAACAAGAGGCTTAGCAACGTATAACGAATACCCAACAATAAACCCGATGTAATGTAACAATGCAGACGGTAGAGCTCGCCATAAAATTAGTCTGTTGTATTTCTTTTCATTGTATTGTTCGAACAATTTGAGTGACTTAATGGTGAATATGCATCGTTAAAAAACCTTCGATAGATGTTAGAAAGAAGGAAGTAAGGAAATTGGTCAAAGGTCAATTCAACTCAGAATTTATTTGCACTAAGAAAAAAATCGTCAGCTTTATGCTATGGGCTAGAATTCTTCCTAAACGTTAAAACTGGTTTAAAACACCAATGATTGCAATTTCCGAAAAAATGAATGCATCTGAAAGATACGAACAGGCAACATTGATACAAACAGGATAACTGAAAAACTGCATATTTAAAATCAGGTAACCTATGAAGAATGATGCAGCTAGTAAGCTGCAAACATACCATAACATAACATCATGTTTCATAGCGTAACATAACATTTAACCCAACAAAACCCAACACAACACAACATAACATAACACATAACATATCATAACATAACATAACATAACATAACATAACATAACATAACATAACA
>JAHWFP010185677.1:0-21330 GCA_023313725.1 Lithobius niger | reverse complement strand
AACATAACATAACATAACATAACATAACATAACATAACATAACATAAACATTGACAGTGATATGAAGAGAACCAAAGCCTCTCCGCCACCCATAATTAAAGATGGTCAAAGCGAGATGTAAATAACGACAAAGAAGATCGTGTCACATAAGAGTCAAGAACAGCATTCCAGGTGCAGATAATTCTTTCCGTGAAAAATGTGTGCAAGGGTTCAGCCTTTGTAGGCTAACATGGAGTGCCTGACAGTGACCATGAATAACAACAGAACTGCAGTAAAAAGGATTGTTGTTAGGAGCATTGTTGCCATAAAAAGCTTGTAAACTCGAAAACATCGCCACAAAGGAAGCGATCTTTGAGATAAAGCATAGTCCAAGGAACTGAAGACTCACGGATGGGCTTATATCGTTTAGTTTTATGATGTTGGAAGGATTCCAGCCCCGCAAGGAAAGTAGAGTAAAAAGGCCTGCCGATTGGAGAACAGTTTTCTAAGATAGGATGAATGAAAGTTACATAGAGTCAATCAAAGAGTGAAGGGCCGACATGCGTAAATGTTTAAGAATGTAGTGTGCACACCCAGAAGCCTTCTTGATGACATGGCTGACATGAGGGTAGAATTTGAAGACAGAGTCAACAGCCATAGCCAGGACTTGACGATAGCAGGAGCGGTGAGTTGAACATTCACGACATTATATGTTATAAAGAGATAATTGTAGCCAAATCTAATAACAGTGCATTTCTAAAATTGAGTGAAAGTGAGTTGCTAATGGACCAAGAATGAATACCGTCCAAATATGTTTGAATACTAGAACATAAAGCAGGGAACAAAAGTAAAATAATTTGACGACTGGTCCAAAATTACCTGGACTGTAGACTCGGAGTTCAGGGTGGAGGCAAAAGGCTCAAGCAACACTAAGACCATGTTGCTTAAGAACAAGTAAATTACTTAGGCTCAATCGCGAATGTCACGATAGCTGTATGACATCAAATAAGTAACATTAGAAAGGAAAGTACACTAGATTGCAAGTTTAGTGCAGTGGTGCTTAAAACAATTTCTGAACAGAGTGTGCTCTTTGCACGAAATTGGCTCATAGGATATACAGCAACTTTACTTGAAAATTCGACTAAAATGCAGCAACTACACAAAATTTAACGAGAATTTGATTTTCAAATATACCAAATTGAGAGCCTCGACGAGAGCTTTCCAATGCTGTCAACTAAAAGTCAATAGCACATGCTGTTTTTTACGTTACATTTTTTAATCTGGAAAACTGACTCTGACCTTTTCTTGTTATTGCCCTGAAAAACAGAAAAGATCTTGCAAAAAATACTAATAATATTAGTATTTTTTCCAAGAGCTTTTCTGTTTTTCAGGGCAATAACAAGAAAAGGTCAGGTTCAGTTACTGAACACTAACAAAAATCTATTAAATACTTCAGCGAATGATAGCTTCAATCCATCCTTGGTTGGACTCGATGTAAAATTATTATTCCCACACTCCTTTAAATACAACTGACATTAAAATAACAAAAACAAGCAATATTAGTGTTTGCCGAGATAATATAAGGAACCATTTTTAATGATGCATATTAACAAGTAAGGCAAAGGCACAATAATAAACATAAGTCTAAATTTCAGTCCGCACCCCCTGCAAAGCATGTTTCCTAGCACTGGATGAGTGCACAGTGCAAGTGTAAGTACAACCCTATCATGCCCCTTCCTACTCCAGTCCAATATTGCAAGACAGTCGATGTATAGTTGAATTTATCCTTCAGCTGCTGTAAGTGTTCAATTCAAATTAGTCTTTTTTAAAACAAAAGTAAACCCAGAGTTACACCTTTTCCACGACCGGAATTCTAGGGCCCTTATTCACGATGCAGTCCTCGATACGAACTTGAAGCGTGTGCTGGCAGTTTTACTGCGAGACACATCTGCCAAGCCTCATGCCCGAATCGTGTGAATACACAGACAGATGTAATTACCTCTTGAATGAAGGCATATTGTTGGATTTGACGCAGACAATGAAGTCATCCACACATGCAGACTTGCAGCGAATATCATCCATACATGCAAACCTATTGCTGTTGGCTTTGAGCTAATTATCAGACTGTGTGAGCAGAGAGTTGAACCCATGATCTTTGTAACCAAAGGCCAAGACCTTACTACTCAGTCAGAATATGCAGAAAGGGAAAAGCACAGAGCCAAAGCTCACAGTGGCGCCAACACCCCTCACCTCTGGATCCAAAAAATTGAGAATCGTGACCACTACACTGTTAGTGGTATTAATGCCGGTAAGTGTCAGACAGTTTAATGTCATTTAAAATTTGAAAAGTGGGAATGAGATTACCACGTTTTTGCCTAAATGCGGCTGTAGGAAAATTGAGTCGTCAGATTTTTAGGGTAGGGAAGTTGCCGTAGTGGAGTGCACAGCTTAGAGACACTGCATTGGTAATTCTCAATATGAGAAGAAAAAGTCTCATTACACGACATAGCAATTTGTGAGCAGTATTCAAAGACAGGTCGGAGCTAAGTTTTGAAAGGAACACTGAAAAGTTAATCATTAAGATGGGAAAAGATCTTTAAGACAAAGTTGGCCGTTTTCATGACTACTCATGATGAAACTGATAATGCTGTTGAAACTTGAGAGTGAAGTGTCAACCAGAATACCAAGATCAGAGTGTGAGGTCCTAGCGATAAAGCTATTGGAGGCGATAAAGGCGGTGCATGTTCACAGACAGGAACACAATGTGGCATTAAAGTGTCGTGTAGAACGATAAAAAAATGGTACCCCGACCGATGGATAAGTCCAATGGTAAATTGCTTTACAGTACCATCTCTGTTTATTGTAGCATGGCAAATGGAGGTACAATTTCTGTCAACAATCTCGCTATCATTAGCCTTCCCGGACACTCCATTGGGACCAAGAAAGGTATGACACCGTTTGCCCAGTCATGAAACTGCGAGTGGGAGGCCTACAATGGAGGATGGGTCTGTCATCATTGAACTGGAAATACGGTGCACTTCGACTGGCTCCAAAATGGAAAAGCTCGGATTTGTAGCCAGATTGCCCAGAATTGAAGGCGGACGAGCTGCGATACCCGAATGAACAGAATCCACATATTTCCGGTTCTCATAATCTTGGTACAACGGAATCACTGAGGTGCTAACATAAGATGCTGCGCAACAAGGAGTAGAGGAATTAACGAGTTCGACCAGGCGGCTGGGTTCTCAATGAAGCTGTAATGAATGTGAATGATATCATAAATTTGCCGGGTCTAAAAGATAAATTTCGATTCAATTTTACATAGTTCAATTTTGCATCGTTCGAAAATAGTTTTATGCTTCAACCCAATGTTCCTTTTGCAGCTGAGATGTAGGTGAGACCCGCGTGACTTGGCTCAGATGATCAAGAGTTACCCACGGCACACCTGTACCTGTATGATAATATTGACAGACTATCATTGTGTATTCCAGAAATACTAGGTCTTAATTTTGAACTTCAACCATCGATTGAACGAAATTTCAAGCAGGTGATCGACGCAGCAGAAAAAGGCGATAGTAGGGCAGGATGCAGTGTGACAAATTTGTCATCACGAGCTGGTATTGTGGTAGTGATTACGAACTTGGGGTAGGAGTGTAGGCTGCATGCTTGTTGACTACAGGATTGACTTTGTTATGTTATGTTCATTGCCGAATTTTGAGCTAGTGAAACAAGGTAATTAGTTGTTTTATGTTAAGGATGTTGGGCAGAAATAAGCCTATGGTTAGTTTTTCTCTGATTTTACGTAAGATTTACAAAATACCAATATTAGAGTATTATAGTAACTGGTACATAATGATAATCACGAAAATATATCCAATACAGTTTTTTTGTGGTAAGATTTTGTAGAGCTAGTTACGACTGGGACAGATAAGGAAAGAAACTTTATTTAAGGGTACAGTTCTTTTTCTTTTTAAATCACTTGATACTTGTGCTGCAACCGAATTTTATCATGTACTCTAATTTTGTGCACATCCTAAGTACCTGAATGGGTAGTGATGGAAAAAAAAACCACAAAACATGAATAAAAAAATTAGTTGCAGGAACTTGAAAGAGTTATCCTATCTATCTGTTGTTGATGGTGGAACGAACATATTCAGTTACTCCTTATTATTGATGTCTAAAGCAAAATATTAAAACATGGAGCATTATTTGGAGCACAGCAAAATGAAACATAGTACTCAAACCAATTGCTAGGCAGTATAATCAAACTAGGAGATCTGATCTCGAATGAGACTGTTAATAAAGTGGAATACATATTGATTTGGGGGTACGCAATCACCCGGATGGGTGGCTGCTGTCTACAGAGGCTTATATGCAAGTAGGTGTTAACCTCCTAAATTGCTATAAATCATGGCTGTAAGAATTTCCCTGAGACAAATTTCTATCTTGATCATGTAGTAAATTCGTTCAATCACAACTGACGCAAAGCGAGAATTTCCCTGAGTGAAATTTGCTCATTTGATCATATACTAAATTCATCTAATCATAACCAACTTGCAGTGATAACACTTCAGTAGCTTTCGAAAGCTACTGTGGTGTTTTCACTGTAAGTCGATGTTCATTGGATAAATTTAAAGTAAATCAGAAAGGCAATATCATGCAGCTTTCATTGGTTGACGCAGTGTAATGTAAAACTGTGCACAACATGGCGAACGCTTTCTGAAGTTGATGCTCTTTCAGCACTCATTCGCTTCAAACATCGTAACAGTTCCCATGTTACGATACGTTTGTTGAATTCATTTCAAATTAAAGTATGTATTTTCCTACCAAAAACAATCCGAAAGGCCTTTCTATTGAAATACGTTCTTTGTCGTTCGTTTGCGTAACCTAGCAATGCCTGCAGTACACGTAGAAGTCGGAAGCGTAGCTAGTTAGCCCAGCTGCATTCTTAGGCCAATTGTAAGCGTAATCTATCAACAAATTCTGAGCACGGTTTTAAAATTTATTACACTACGCTACAGTACGTGTTTAATTTTTTTTACTTACTCTTGCAATTTTAGAAACAGCCAAAATATGTACTACATCTACTAATTTATTATTATGGAATTGTTTGAAGTAAAAATATTTGGAGTAGTAAGGAGGTGTGTACCAATGAGACATTCTTCAGCAGTGGCGAATGAAAATATTATTCTTGGCGGCTGTGGTGCAAATCAGCACGACGATATTTGGAGGGACCCAACGACTTTTATAATTTTGTTTATTCGGCATACGTAGTTTAGAGTGACGAATAATGAAAAATTACGAGAAGTTCTGTAACTAAATACCCCACGAGCTATTGGAAATAAAAAAAAAATTTAACCACTCATGCTTTGGTCCATTAACCTCACTCGTTAGGAAACTCGCTAAGTTTCTTAGCTCTTGGGATATTACATATAATAAATTCTGGGTGGTGAGTTTCTTTGTTGAATCAAACTGTAGCATTTGGCTCTGTTTTGCGTGGAAAGTTAGGAAAGTGCACGAGACGTTTTGATTCAGGTAAATTAGCTTGAAGCAAATCAATGACTGGGTAGGTCACAATTTGATTTTGAGTTTCCTTATCATTTCCGTTGATGTTAAGAAAGTTAGGAAGGTGTAGGAGAGGTTTCGATTCAGCTAAATTCACTGGTAGCAAATCAATGACTGGATAGGTCGCAGTACAAGTTTGAGCTCCCTTATCGCTTTCGTTAGTGTTAAGAAATTTAGGAAAGTGTAAAAGACGGTTTGGTTCAGGTAAATTTGCTGGTAGCAAATCAATGACCGGGTAAGTCGCAGTACGATTTTGAGTTCCTTAATCACTTCCGTTGGTGTTATGAAAGTTAGGAACGTGTAGGAGACGTTTTGATTCAGGTAAATTCACTGGTAACAAATCAATAACTGGGTGGGCCGCAGTACAAGTTTGAGTTCCCTTATCACTTCCGTTGGTGTTAAGAATATTAGGAGTGTAGGATACGATTTGATTCAGGTAAATTTACTGGTAGCAAATCAATGACTGGGTAGGTCACAGTACAAGTTTGAGTTCCCTTATCAGTTCCGTTGGTGTAATTAAAGCTAGTGTTTTGAGTTGCTGTGTGCGAGCACTAAATGATCTGGGTGATGAGTTGCTTTTCTGGTTTAAACTGCAGCGTTCGGCTATATTTGATGCAGAAAGTTAGGTAAGTAAAGGCTAGCAAAAAAGGAAACGATGAATAGTCAGGTGGATGTTCCCGGCCACGTTCACATGTTGATTTTTTGGCTTGTGACACAGTCACCGTATCTCAGGTTCAAAGACAGGACTGAGTCCTGGATTTATAATAAACAGGCCATGATTGAATGAAACATTGCTTACCTTGTTGCTAAGTTGTAAACTTAAACGAATAAAATGGCAGCAGACGTGGCGGATGTCTTTGTTGTTTCTCATAAAGGGGGCATCTGACTCGAGACGTTTTTGTAGGCTAGTGTTTGACCCACATGTTAAATCGTTGAGAGCAGGAAAGGTAATGTGCTATAGATTGACTTTCAGAGAAACACAGTTAGTATAGAAATGCTTACAAACGGTTTCACAGGGTGGCTGTTAGCACATTTCCTTGGTGTAATTTCGTTTGTTGATAATAGAACATTTTTGCACGTATAATTTATTTGACATTTCACGGCATCATGTTGGATTTTATTTGGCATTTAATTTAAGAAACTTTGATTTATATTAAAGGAATATTACTTCGATGTCAGCTGTTTGCGATTGGTTTTGCCTTGCTTTGTGCATTTTAAGTTTAACGTGTGTGAATTGGTTTTAGCTTGCTGTGTGCTTTTTAAGTTTAATATGGCAGTGTGCGTATTGTATTTGACATGCTGTTTATGTTTTAAGTTTAACTGGCTGCGTGTGTAATGCGTTCTACTTGCTGTGCGCATTTGGCATTTAACTTGCTGTGAGCTTATTGCATTTGGCTGGCTGTGGACGTTTTGAGTTTAACTTGCTGTGTGCGGATATCATTTGGCTTACTGCGTGCATTTTAAGTTTAACATGTGTGCGGATTGGGTTTAACTTGCTGTGCACATTTTGAGTTTAACTTGGTGAGTGCAAATTGGGTTTGACTTGCTGCGTGCATTTATAATTTCACTGGCTGTGTGCATATTGCATTTAACTTGCTGAGTGCGTTTTGAGTTTGGCATGCTGTGTACGGAATTTAGTTTTGGTTACAACTGGGAGGCTGTGACGTTCTGTTGAGAAAGAAAAACACTGATAGACTGTGTATAGTAGTGGAGAATCCAGTGGAGTATCCAGGAAAGAATTTAAAAACTATAAATAAATAAGGGGAAAATGTAATAGCCTAAAGGCATGTGTAGAATACGTCCTTGTGGAGGAGCAGCCTAATTCCAAAAAAAAAAGTAAATTGGATATTGAATTTTTTAATTTGTTGTTTCAATTTCTTAAGTAATCTTTTTTGAAGTTGATCCAATTTTATTGATCCTGTGGATCTTGAGGTTTTTTGTTGATTCATTTGGTGATTTTTTTTGTGTCGCATTTTTATCTTCGCATGTAACGTTATTGCTACAGAATATTTGTGTAATGTCTATTATACGGTTAATGGTTTATTTCTTCTCTTTTACTGCTTAGAGGGTCGTTTTGGTTTTCGTTTCGCTGCTTGAGTTAATCGGTTGGGGCTCTGCTTCGTGTCATAACCCAACTTTAGTCTTGGTAATTGGTGTCGACCCATGGCTGTGCTGGGGGCCAATGTTCTTGTGACATTTTTCTGTGCCCACAGTTTTGTGTTGTTTTAGGGTGTATTTTTCGTATTATTTTTCCCTTGCGTGCCAACAGATTGACTCGTACTCTAATTATGTTTGACTTGTACTCTCTAGTTGTTACGTTACTAATGCTTTATTTTCGTTGACCTGTCCCTTTTTTTCCATGCAACATTCCTGGCCTTCCTTCCTTCCGTCCTTTTCTTCCTTTCCTTGCTTTCCTTCATTTCCTTCGTCTTGCAACATTCGGGCTCCGGACAGAGGGGCTCCGATGTTTTGATGATGTTGACCCATAAAGATGTTGTTGTTGTGTAAGTATCCGATGTTGGGACCGACCCGTAGAAACTTCGTGGGATAGCAAATGACGACGTTTCCACCAATCTGTAAGTCAGTTTGTATCGTGCTTGAATGTTTCCAGCAATTTTTCCCTTGACATGTCTTAAACTAAATTACTCTGCCGTTAGGCCTAGAGAGTTGTGCAAACTGCGGCAATTTTAACTTTCATAATTCGTACGAACTTTAGAAATTCTCACAAACATTAAATCATACGTCGGTCCCATCATTACTTCCTGGTAAACAATACTGCAACGAAGTAAAAAGAGAGTGTGATGTTATATCATGAACTTTCAGGCATAAATTGTTTTTTACTCATTTTCATAGGCGCGCATGTGCAACGATTCACAGCCTCGGATTTCAGGTTTCGCATTTTTGTCCAACACGGAGCCGAACTTACAAACTGAATTATTTAATCACTCACGTTGGTAGCATTGTTAAATGCTTTACCCTGTTTTACTTTTCCGGCATTTCAAAACTTGGACTCTAATTTTGCGTCAGAACTCTACGAATTTTCAGCTGCCATTGCCAACTTCGTGCTTTTACCAAAATTGCCCTGATTTTTTTCTACTCTTCGTAGTACCTAATCTATATGGCCTCTGAAAAATTTATCAGTTACAATGTTTTTTGACGCACATTGTACACACACTTCCCCTTCGACTATGTGTTTTTCTACAGTTTTCCTCACAGTTTTTTAGCCTCTACGATAATGAGAATTTCCGTAAATGTACCTGCCCACTAATGCCCAGATTCCCAAGTCGACGTTACGTTGTCCTTTTGCCCCACGCCCTTCTGAAGTATGATGTTTCTTCCTTCCTCTTCCCTGCTTTTAAGTTCCTTTATGTATTTTTATCTATGTTTATGTTGCTTCTCGTATGGTGTTTGACAACTTTGGTATTTTTAATGGGTATTGACATGCCTCTTTATGAACTTTGAGCTCAGTCCTGCTATTCACCTCATTTGTTTCCCCATCCTTTGTTGTTACCGGTGTTTTCTTGCGTTAACTTTGTAACGATGGCCTACAACTGGTTTGCTCTGGCTCAAGTGGAGCCCCCTCTGGTCCAGTACCTCCACTCCTCCAGTAATAAAGGTATTCCCCACTTGACTGAAACCAATTACGAGGTCCGGTCTATGCAAGTACAGTGCATGGTCAGGACTGAAGAGTGTCTACAGCCAGTTCTGTCAGGGACAAGGCCAGTGAATGATGCAGTTGCCGAGGCTGCTTGGGACGCGATGAATAACGGCCTATTTGTCTCTTCCTTTTAAGACTATTTCCCGAACCATCTCCTGAAATTTAAAGGAATCCGGTCAGCACGGACCGTGTGGGACCAAATAGCCACGTCATATGGGACTAGGTCCCAGGCTACGATGACCAATTGATTCATCAAGCTCACAAAGGTTAAATAGGCCAGCATGAATAGCTCACTTTGTACGTGACGAGTCAGGGGTCTCTATAGGAGTTGCATCGCCGCTGGCCGCAACATGGATGAGGTGGAAGTCTGCCTGTATTTACTCCAGAATATT
Source organism: Lithobius niger (assembly GCA_023313725.1). NCBI lineage: Eukaryota > Metazoa > Arthropoda > Chilopoda > Lithobiomorpha > Lithobiidae > Lithobius > Lithobius niger. The sequence continues at coordinate 11,736 of JAHWFP010185677.1, read as the reverse complement.
CATTTTCTGCACTTTGAACAATCTTTGAGATTCTGCGGAACCATCGCTGTTAACAGTGGATGAAGTACAGATGTCTTTGATACAGTCGCACCAGAATTCTTGAATAACACTTCGCCTGCTTTCAACTTTCTGAGAGCACCAACATTGGCTTCCATACAGTAGACTCCTGGCCCTGGCTAGCCTCTCGTTGAAAGCGTGCAAAAAAGCCAGCATCCTCCCAAGCTCTGTCATGCCTGTGGTCCGGCTTAGCACTTGGTTGCCAGCTGCGATCATCTTCCTGTCCTCAACTTCCTAGGAGCTTCTTGCATGGCGCCCCTTTAGGGTTCTTATTACTTTGACTAATGTGGTCGAGATTCCGAATACAACAAATAGCCTGATTTTGGTGTCTAGATTGCTGGAGTTAGGCTTTAATGGTAATATGAGTTTTAGGAGTTTTAGGCAGCGGTCAAAGCCGTATAGGTTCAGTTTGTTAGCGAATTGAGTTAAGCATCTTAATGATGTCTATGCGTTCATTCTTCCTCGTAATGGATCCCCTTCTAACGCGCTCAATTTTTGAAATGGTTACGTGCCTGTTAGACAGTTTGCTGTTTTACCTGTAAACTATAAGATGTGTACTGATATGTATAATCATGGTTGTCCTAATGGTCCATGTGACCCACGTTAGGTTGTTGGTTCTACGCGTGACCCTGTTGTGGCTTCTAATTACTCATTGTTTTCGCCACCCGTGGCTTCTTCGGACCCTCTAAAATATTTTTATGTTTGAGACGTTGTTGCAATTTTGGCTTAGAGGGGATTCAGAGTGTGTTGTACCCCTAGAGGGGTTATTGCCAGCATTGTCAGTATACTCTGGGTTCCTGGGGGTGGGGGGGGGGGAGGAGTCGTTCGCCAATAATGTTGATTATTTACCTCCCCGGCTTAGGAACCCTCGCCTTTTCCGATTCTGTTAGAAAGAATAGTCTCTGTTTGGACGAATATCCTTCCACCTCGGCTATAGCAATTGATATTAATGTCTTGCATGATAGGATGGGCCACGTAAGTTATCTGTGACTACAAAAGATGATAACTAATGGCTTGTTTTCCTGTCCCATGGTCGTCGGGTCTCTGCAGGATGTGTGTCATAACTGTTTATCGGGGAAATTTAAGTGGCTCCTGCATAAAAGGGTAGGGGGACTCAAAGTGAAAAGCATCTGCAAGGTTTTCTCGGTTGATGAAGCTCTCCGTCGTTTGATAAGTTTTACTACTCCTGTGTTATTGTCGATGCTTTTTCGAGGAGGTTCTTCACACATTTGTTACGTGACAAAACAGAAGCTGCCGTAGTTTTGGTAGATGAGATTCGTCGGCAGCAAAACCATGTGGGGGTAGAAGTAAAAAATGTTTTAAGTGATCACGGAACAGCATTCACCTCCGTCTCTCTAGCTTTCTTTTTTTGGAAAATGGTACCGAGCACGTTCAAAGTGGTAGCCGGTTGCCACAGAACAAGTCGATCGCAGAGAGAAGTGTGGGGATAGTCAAGTAGTTGACATGCTGTTTGCTGAAAGACAGGAATCGTCCAATCTAGTTCTGCGGTCAGGGGTCCTGAGGGCCTCTCACCAACATAATGTAATGAGTAGTGAGGTTTTGCCCCGAGGGCTGTCTCTCTATGAGGTGTGGGGCTTGAAGAAACCCTCTATCGATTTTTTAGGCGTTTCAGCTGTTTGGCGTATTCCTTCGTACATCCAACCCAGCATGTCCATAAGTATGCGATAGCAGGTTAACCCACCGTTTATGTTGGTTTCGATGCCAATCAATGGGGTCATAAGCTGTTTGACCCAGCTACTGGTAAGGTATTCGTTGCCTACGATGTTAGGTTTGTGGAGTCCATAAACGGGGGTTATTTCTTTCACGATGGTGGACCTGAGGGTTGGAATGACACTGATGTAAAAACTTTTTGTTTCAGCTACCTCGATAGATCACATGATGATGAACTGGCCAGAGCTTATGTCATTGCAGCAGCTCCATTCGGATCACCACCCTTGTTGCACGTGGCTTCCAGTGGGGGGTGGATTGCCACTTTCGTCTCCCTTGGCTTCCAGTGGGGGGTGGATCAGCAGGGTGGCGGGAGTTCTGTGGCTAGGGATGGGACGATAAGGTCGTGGGATGTGTCCAGCTGATCCTTTTCCACAAGGTCATGTACTGCACTGAGGCCCTCTAGAGTTGGCAGGCGGAAGAAACGGAAACCTGAAGTTAAGGGGGGGATTGAGGCTTAATGGCGCGTCGACAACTTGGTCATTAGCGCCAACCTCAGTCACAGTGCAGTGGTCCGGGTTGCCACTGCACCACACATTACAGAGATGTCATTCAAACCCCTAATCTAAATCTTGTCATACACCTGTACCTCCTGCAAAAATTGAAAAACACCGGACAGGAGGACAGACTGAAGTTAAGTCCGTTCAGTTGGCCTCCTTGGAAAGCTTGGTGACCAGGTACTCGAGACGGTTGCATGGTCTCACTCCCTTGGATGATGGTTGAGAATTGGGGAGTGACAATTTTGTTATGAATTGCTCCTTATTTTAAGAGTGTGAAATGTTAGCAATTGCTCTATGTTAATTATGTGAAACTTTATTAGCTCACCTTTACTACTAACCTTATAACCTTTGGGCGTATTATGTTATTGGGACTTCCAAGTCTTTTGTCCCCATGCTTCAAGATTCGTTTCTGGGGAAATCTTCTTTCTAACCTATATTTAGTTATTACAACCTAACCTATATTTAGTTAAAGGTGCTAAAGGATTAACTGTATATTTAATGATATTTAAGATTTTTCTTTGCTTATTTTTTGATGGTTTGTAATAATTTGCCTTGTACATTTGTATACTGATGATGTAAAATGATTAAGTGGTGTAGGGGTTTTATCCTTATTTGTGGTTACAGTTGTTTCTTGATGTCAAGAGTAATTGGTGTGTTTCCACGGTGTTAGCACAGGAGGTTCGTCTTGGATTGATGCCATCCCTCTGCAACCACTCGTTGGGAATTGGATGGGCGCAGGATTTAGGGACCCACTCCATGAAATTACAGAGGGGGTTGTGTGTTGCGTTTTTATCTTTGCATGTAACATTAACACTCCACGATATTTGTGCAATGCCCCTTATGCAGTTAACGATTTATTTTTTCTCTTCTACCGCTCAGAGGTACGTTTCGGTCTCCATTTAGTTGCTTGAGTTAATTAGTTGGGGCTATCCTTTGGGGTTTACTTACCGAGGCTGTGTCATTTAATTGCTTAGGTTTTTATGAATTCTCATGTTTGGGGTAGAGGTTTGGCCACTGGCCAGTATGACGTACCGGTGGGGGGCAGGGGCAGTTTTGTAAACCAGCTTATCATACTTATACTTTAGTTTTTGGTAATTGGTGTCGACCCGTGGCTGCACCCTGGGGCCTATTTCCTTGTTACATTTTTCTGTCCTCACAGTTTTTGTTTGTGTTAGTGTGTGTTTCATTTTTGGCATTGTTTTTACCTTGTGTGCTAACAAGTTGGCTCGTACTCTTAAGGTATGTTAAAGTGTTGTTACGTCGCTAATGCTTTGTTTTTCCCCGTTGGCCTGTTCCTTTCCTTCCTTGCCAGTCTCTTGCAAAATTTTGGCGCCGGGCAGACAAGCTCCGATGTTTTGATGGTGTTGACCTGTAAAGATACTGTTGTTCTGTAAATATCCGATGTTGGGACCAACTGTGGATCCATATTAACTTTGTGTGATAGCGAATGTGATGTGGCCACTAATCTGTAAGTCAATTTGCATCGTACTTGAATGTTTTCAGCATTTTTCCGTTGACATGTCTTGAACTGAATTACTCAGCCATTTGGCCTAGAGAGTTTTGCGAACTGTGGAAATTTTAACTTGCGTATTTCGTACGAACTTTAGAATATCTTACTAACATTAAATACTACGTCGGTCAAATCCTTAATTCCTTGTAAACAATAACAACACGAAGTAAAAAGAGTGTGTGATGTTTTATCATGAACTTTCTGGCAGAATTGTTTTTTACTCGTTTTCATAGGCACGCATGTGCAACGATTCATAGCCTCGGATTTCGAGTTTTGCATTTTTGGCCCATACGGACCTGAACTTACAAACTAAAGTATTTAATCACTCATTTTTGTTTACACTTCCCTTTAGTTGTTGTTTCTGCAGTCCTTTGGCTTTGCAGCAGTAATTCGGGAATATGAAAATTTAAATAACAAAGATTAACATTCAGTTCTATTGCTACGATAAAGGATATAGCAATTAATACTGGAAGAGGAGGAGACTTGATGGAAGATAGTTACTTTAGATCCCTATGTTACGGGTTTTTTTATGCAGCAATTAAATTTTAAATTCATCGATTTGGTTTGTAAAACCCATAGCATTAAAAAACAACTTTCAGAGAGTGAAAAACTTTGCCGGCTGCATGCTGTGTTGGATGCTGTTAGGGAATAATGAGTATTAGAATGAAATTGTTGATTAGTTTGAGTAGGCCCCCCGCTACTACTTTTGAAATTGGGTCAGTTTCACTTTCAGAATTCTCTGATTTCTCAGATTCGTTGTCACTTAGGTGAGGAAGTCTTTACCCTCTTCGCTGATTTGAGGATCAAGACTGCGTCATACAAACAGATCTTGCATTCGCTGTGTCGAGGGGTTCCCAAAGTTGTATGTTGCTAAAGACTCCTGGGTGTTCATGAAATTACTGAAAATGATAAAATGCATGCCCAGAAGAACAAGGAACCATTGGATGGCCAGGCCAAATGCCAGAAGTTCCCCCGTAAACACAGTATAGCCTTATGGAAGAGATGAGGAAACAATCACTCCCTCGTGCACACAAGCGCATATCATGTCAACTTCTTGCCTCGACCCATCAGTCATGTGTGAACACCTTCGGGCTGTGGTAGGCTTTCCGAAATGCTTTCCTATTAGATGATTTTGGGAAAAGCTATACAAGCTGGCATCAACTTTTGGATCAGAGAGGAAAACAGAGAGGTTTCGATCTTGCTGTCGTGACTCGTTGCTATACCAATTGCCTAACTTTTTTTCTTTTTCAATTACAAGATGAAATAAGAAAAGATGGTGGGTATCTGCCATTACGAGTTGGACGCCGATCAAGATCTCAATGGCTTACTCAGCCAAGGTGGAGTAACTGCATCTGGATAGTGTATGTTGTACTTGAAGTCAGCCGGGTCCATTCAATAACGTGGATTAGAGATAAGTCAAGCCAAAACGGTCTACTATGACACATCATGCGGTGTTAATGGGAAGCACTATGGGCATAATTCCATAGCAATATTTCGAGATAGTTGTTAATTCAGTGCCTCACACTGTCCAAAATGCTAGAGTATTTTACCCATCGCTTCTCTGTGGAGGATTTGTCTGCACCAGTTCGTTGCTATTGTTTTTCTCATCGCTTTATAGTTCACCCCAATTGAGTTTGGTAATCTTTGTTTAATTCTAAAACACTGTAACAAGTACAGTGAATAATTGTCTGCATGACGAATATTTTGGCGTTGTTGTTTGGATCTGTAATTTTTCCTCTCTTGGGAATTCGGTATTCACCGAAACAAAAAGTGCCTTCCTCGAAAGTTCGATGAACCTAATGACTACGAATGAGTGAAATGTAAATTTTCCGTTTCCTTTTCCGGCATAATACTTTATTTCATGAATATAATCAAGGTAGGACAATAGTTATAAAAATGTCATACTGCGCAATGGCTCTGGCTCCTACTTACGCATTATGGTCACATACATGGGTCATACTTTTTTGACAGTTATGTACCTATTCAAACCTGCTTGTACTGTCTGATTATTTGTGTAAAAAATATTTACTCGTAACTAGCTAACCTCGTAACGTTGTTGTGTTCCAGACAACCTTTTTTCATTTTATTTTATCTGAAACCTGTTAATTTTTTTATTTTAAAGGCCATACGCATAAACTACTCATTGTGGTATGTAGAATGGTGTCCAGGAAGTAAAATTCTGCGTATGTTTTTAACACATGGGGAAACAGCCATTATTTTTTGTCGTCTTGAATGACAGAATGTTTATACCATATTAGTTTTGTAGGATGTTAAAAAAAAGTCTGTTTTGTATGATGCTAAATAGATACGAACTGTATAGATGGAGTTATACTATTCAGCGGGTCACATGACGATTTTCATGGACAGAGCTAATGCTCCCTTCTCAAAAGCATGAAACTAAAGGTAATATTCGAAAACACCTACGATCGTGTTGAATCACACGTCAGGTTCCTAATGGATCTGAAAATAATTATTTTGTGTGAACATTAAAAACAACAAACCAAATCTTTAAACTATACAGTATCTCGGTTTTCAGCGTAAACACGAATGTGTAATGAAGCCAACTGTGCACCAGCTCTGGGTAGCCCTGTCCAAACAGTACATTCCATTTACATCGGTTCACAAAACAGAGAAATGTATAAGCAGAACACTTTCAAAACAATAAAAAATAGTTTATATTTAAACGAGGGAACATTCACATAGATCGGTTTGACCAATAAAATGAATGGATGTTATAAGATAAACATGTACTAACCATGAATTGAAAGTTCCAAGCTGCATTACTTTGTATATGCCTTCTGTCATGCTCAATTGGTTTGTCCGGATCGTTACTGAAGTAATTTTATTCACTCCACACATATATTTAGTTGACTTTTTTCTGGGGATACATGGACCACTCTGGAACCAGGAACATGTGTATGAGTGTATCCTGCCTAAAGACTGGGACGTTGACAGGACATGGAATGATATCGAATTGCGGACATTGTCGACATCACCGCCAATTCTTCCTCCTTCATTACCACTACAGAACAAATATGATGAGGAAGGAAGCGGCAACATGGTGCCAGGCCCATCAATATCTATGACAATGGCATCAACAACCCGTCATGCAAGATGTGCCAAAATTTACGACATTTCGCTACAAACGACACATTCAGCTTTACGAAACACAACAAAAGCTGACAAGCTGACAAAATAAACAAGTATGATTTTATTTTAATATAGGGACCTTACCCCATTCCTTAAATATACAATTAGAAATCTAACCATTTAATGTTTTTTTTTTGTAATTTTAGTGTGAATATCAGCAGAATGGTTTCAAAATTCGATAAGAAAAAATTGAAGGAAAACCTTAAATTCACAATTAAATGACATAATGTTAAATAAGAAATTGTAATAGAAATATCCCAAAAGAAGTTGCAATAAGCAACTAAACAAAAAAAAAATTAGGCCTACTACAGGCACCTTTTTCCTTTTAAAGTTAATTAATATTTCTGAACATAACTTCAAAAATTTTATCTGCTTCGTTATAACGAGGTTTGCAGCATGCATGTAAATAGAAGTGGTGGCGTTTTACAAAACTGAACTAACACGTGCAATACAAGCTAAAGCATGTTTTACGTCAGACACTAGCTACGCCCATCCTAAAGTTTTGAATGCTTATAGTTCTTTAACTAGAAAAGAAAATCACATTCTGTAAATGGAATAAATCTAATTTTTTTAAGTTTTTCGTAGCGTTCGTAATTTTAACTTCTCTCGTGTTATAAAAGAAAGTTATGTACACGTGGTCTCTCAGCTGGTTTGAAGTGTTGCATCACATGGCCGTGTTTTAGCAACATATCGTAGCCTCGATGGCGTCAGACGATAGACACGCTCATCTAAAGTTTTAACGTTTATAGTTTAATTAAAAAAGAAAATCGCGTTTTGTAAACAAATTCAACCTAATCTTTAAAAGTTCTACCGTAGATGATCGTGAGTTTAACTCATCATCCGTTCATATAACAAGTTTCTACGTGTGTCTTCAGTTTTTTTAAGCCCGCCCATTGCTAGCTCTGTAATTAGCGTTGCTCAGCAATGAATTGTAGCCTTGTTGATGCCAGGGAATAGACACGCCTATCTAAAGTTTTAACTCTTACAGTTTTTAACTAAAAACGAAAATCGCGTTCTGTAAATAAAATTAACCTAGTTTTTAAAAGTTTTAACGTAGACGGTCGTGATTTTAACTCATCATCCATTCGTATAACATGTTTCACTCGAGTCTTTAGTTTGTTTGAAGCTCTGCCCATCGCTACCTCCATAATGAGATGGCTACATTCTAGACCAATCCCAGACGGAGGAAGAAAGCGGTGGTTTGAGAAGATAGATTCCACAGTGGGTGCATACTTATTTTTAGATTTTTTTGTTTTCGTCATTTTTTTCTTGAAAAGGAAATGATAACTGAGGGAATGGGTAGGAATGGAAATATTTCTAGTACAGAAAAAATAAAAGCCAATCTTCATTTTTTTTCAGTCGGACGATCGTAATTATCGACAACATCGGGTGACGTAGGGGTGTTGTCAACATTGGGTGACGCAAGGGTGTCATCAACATTGGGTGACGCAGATGTGTCTTCAACATTGGGTGATGCAGGGGTGTTGTCAACATCGGATGATGCAGAGGTGTCATCAATATCGGGTGATGCAGGGCTATAATTGTTGCTTTGTTGCTGTTGCTGCTTTTGTTCTTGTTTCTGTTTTTGTTGTTGTTGTTGGTGTTGAGGTTGGTTGGTAACAGACAAACTCAACAACTACAATAAATGACTTGTGGATGGCATAGATAAGTCCGTTTGTACGTAGAAATCCACAGGGTCGAGAGTTTTCAGCTTATTAAGTCTAGCGATCTCTCTGTTGATCAGAATCCTCGCGCACTGCAAGTTGTTCAAAGCCATAATTATGTTCTCACAATACAGTTTTTCTGATTGTTCAGCCCTCGTGAGTTCTTAAGCTATAGTTCTTCTTACTTCATTCAACATTTCAAAACCCAACTTTTCTAAATCTGTGTCGTCATCACTACTCTAAGCACGATCTTGTGGGAAACGCATTGTTGGAGTTGCCTGGAGTCATTTTCCCGAAAAATTCACTTCTGCATTTATACTAACTTCGAAAGTTAAACACACCGGATTTCTACATTTCGTCACCTATCGTTGTTTACTGAATGTAACCAAAAAATCTCTGTCATAAATAATATTAATCGATTTGGTTTGGTTTTCTATTAAAATTAAACCTACGTTTTTGAAATAAAACGCATACATCCATATCATAACTAAATGTCACACTTATTTGATTTAAAATCGGATTTTACTCTTCTACAATTAATTAACTTAAATTAATTTCATGTTTCAGATGTTCCCAAAACAATTACTCAACAGAATTTATAATAATATTTTTTATTCAAAATTCAACTTAAATAAACCTTAGGTTCTGAAATAAAGTTTAACCATCTTTTCTTGTACTGAATGTGGAATATTTTCATTTTAAATCAACTTTTATCTGTCTAGATAATCTAATTAACTTAACGAAATGATGTGGAATGAAAATTATACTTATTTAACTTCGTAACTACGACTTTGAACGAAACTAGTTAACCTTGTGTATGTGAGTGTGATTCCATAACAAAACAATTATGTAGATAACCTTGAATATGTTTTTCGGTGTAGCAATTCGTGTTTAGAAACTGGTCACGTTAACACCACAAAAAACCAAATCCAAAGTCACGATTTCTGAGTAAACCAGAATGATGTAAACAGCTAAATAATTCATGTAGCGTATCAGGACGCGATAAATAAATAAGTAAGCCAGCCCTTCAAAGCTGGTTCTTGGTTAGCCAATCAAGTCCCGTTTATTTTCGTGTTACCTATATCCATAAATTACACAGTAGGCGTGTTATCCTTCAGGTCAAACAGGATCTGACCAGTCGAGAGACACGAAGTAAACAAATAAATCAGTCGCTTGTAGGCATTTTCTTATCTCAACACAAGGCTGGTTTGTGCACGACTTGTTGACCAATTGCTAGTCACGACTTTTTCCTAGGTAAACACGTAAACAAATCGCACAGGTAGATGTGTTTGTCATTCAGGCATCTACCAACCAGGATGCACGAGGGTATATAAACGGTGCTGCATTTTACTGTTGCGAATGCACATGTCGCCCGTTGACCAATAGTTGCATCCAGGAGGGAGGATTCCAACAAAGCAACTGTAATTTATCTTACTGTTTAAAAATATTTCTCTTAAAGTACATTTGTTGTTATGCAGTGAAGCAACTTTAAAAACGCTACCGACAAAGAGGTCTTGAGTGGTAGGCAGAAAGCTTCAATAGAAAGCGACAAATGTATTTTAACGAATAACATATAGCTTAGAATTAAAGTTTCCCCCTTTTTTTTAGCCAAAACACGAACTCGGAACTAAAAACGGAAAGAAAACATGGATTGTTATGTCGGTGAATTATCACTGAAACAAGAAAATTCAGTCATTTAGGAGAAAATTAATTTTGTGCGATAAATCGTTTTAAAAATTCTTGCTATGCGGATATTCAGTTTTATGGGCATGGAAAAATCCGATATTTTCCCACTGGCCAAGGAGTAGCGATAAAGGCAACCAATTTTAAAGTTTTACTTCAGAACAGTAAAGCTTTGCAAACGATTGTCGATACCAGTGACCGATCAAACACACTCTATTTGTACCGCAATTTGCAGATACATTAGCAGTTGAAAATAAAGTTAAATGCGTAGTTTTATTCGGGAGGTTGATAAAACAAGATGCGTGCACTGTCACTCGATCAATTTCACACATTGTGCAATTCTGAAGACGAAATTAACCATTACATAAACTTGCAAAATACTATTAGTAGTCCAATATTGCTCACTGTCTAAATTTAATAAGCTTTTTTTGCGTGTTAAAAAAGAAATGGATGAAACGAAGTTAATAATTTGCACACATCAAATGGTTTTAATACAGATGATTATCACTTTAAAAAAATAAGTTTATTTAGCCAGTCAATACGTTTTCACTGGCCAATTGTGTTACCAAGTAACTTTCATAATCTAACATGTAAAGAAAGATTCAACGTTAATTTTTGTACAGAATTCATACACGGTATTCTGTATGAGAAATACACTTGGCCTATACTCTTGATGAAGTAATAAATTGCATTAAAAAGCTTTATTTACAAATGGGTAAACCCGAAAGCAACCATAAATTAAAGGAATTATTACTAAATCGATGCAACATCACTGAAGTGATTGATTTAAACAATTTTGGATGTGAAAAGCCAATGAAAAAAATACGAAAAACCTAATGTGTATCTGTTTTGTATAAAGCATGACCATGACCAGTGTTCGTTTCTCAAAGCCGGACAATATTTTTACTAGATGTTGGTAAATTTTTGATCGCATTGTGTTGTGTTTTCGTCAAGACAAGATGGGCAAAGAGAGTGCCGTTCGACGTGCATTGCAGACGAAGAAATGCAAAGGTGCCAATCCGTTCAATAGTGTGTGCTATGCTGTCATGTTTCCATCTGAACATTCACAGTTTGAAAAAGGAAGCCTTTACAATGCTTTCGTTTTATTCAGTGCCAAATACCAGATTGTTTCTGCATGAGTCGCACAAAATTTAAAAGAGGTGTGTGCTTTTGTGGATTTTAAAAAGCAGTTAGAAACATCCTTCCATCTTTTTGTTATTAGGATCTACTTCTTCAGGGAAAACACACTATGTAATAAATTTAATCGAAAATTATTATAGTCCCTCCACCCAAAAAAATTGTATTTTGTTACACTGAAGAACAACTGATTTATGCAACGTTGAAACTAACTTCAACGTTGAAACTAACTTCCCGAGTTCCCATTACTTTTCATTATGGATTAAACGAAGATTTACACAATTCAATACAACCTACAGGGTGTTTA
>JAHWFP010185676.1:0-24063 GCA_023313725.1 Lithobius niger | reverse complement strand
AGGCAAACATCCCGGTCCATGAAATGCATAGTCCGTCTGTTGCCCAGGCCTGAGGATCTGGAAACGGGGAGGTAAAGTTCTGCAGCGGTTGGCGAACAAGGTCTACGAAGGGGTCCTCCACCACAGGAAGATCATCCGGCAAATCTGGGCGGGGGGGGGGGGGGGGGGATAGTTGCCATTCCGTTGTTGGAGTCGTGTCTATCCGAGACAGTTCGTTAGCCAGAATGTCCAACTTCCTTGCGATGTGTCTGGCTAGTAGCATTACACGAAGCATACAGCAGAGGGCTAACAACTGGGAGACTTCCTTCATCAGGTTGCGGGAATGGGGCCTGTCTCCGAGCCAAACACAAGCCACGGCTGTGGTGTTGTCGGACATAACTGCAAGTCTTCCCTGTGATGAGTATGGACCGAGTCTTGATCGCATGCACAATAGTTCGTAGATCCAAATTGTTGCTATCCGCTCTACCTCCAACCAGGACCCTGAAGCCGTGTGCACACCTAGGTGGGCTCCCCAGCCCTAATGTCGAAGCATTCGTGAACAGGAGAAGATCCGGAGTTGAGGGGCTGAACTGGCCAACCTATTCGTAGTTTTCCTGAAGCTACTACAAAAGAGATCGGCGCGTTTTGTTGGTTTAGGGGATTCGTCTTCCCACGATAGTCGAAGAAACCATTTGTCCTTCCAGAATCAGTACATGGGTCTGCTACTTCAAGCACCCAGGGCCACCAGAGCTGCACAGGAGTCTAACTGACCAGTAACTGTCGCCAGATCTCTGGCAGATTTAGACTGTCGGCGTAGAAGCAGTGTCAAGGATGAGATCAGCTTCTGGACCTGATCAGGGACGGCTGATTGAGAAGAAAGCTGCACAAGTCGAATTCAGCCCCCAGAAATACAAAGGTCTGAGCCGAAGGAACCGTGATTTGGCAGTGATGATGCCCAGGCTGAGCCTTGCAGAGGTATTGTCAGATGAGAATGACAGGTCATGCTGGAGAACACGTGGGCAGGCGTTGCGGAGCAAACTACGTACTTGGTTGCGGTGAAGAAATCCAGCTACCTTGCTGAGTCTGAAGTAAATCACTTCGAAATGGTAAGTGTATCCACCAAGGCAAACCGTAACAAGCCAAACACAGATGGGTGGAGAGGAATGCGGAGGGATGTGGAGGTCCTCCAAATCCACCGAAATTGTAAACTCACTTGGCTGAAGGGATTCCCTGACAGATTCCCAAGGTTTAACCTTAAATTGAGTCTTTACACGAAACTTGTTGAGCTTGCGGAGATTGAAAAAAATTTGCATGCCCCGCTCTTGGGAATGACCCGTGCAGTACTGTGGAAGCTGGGGATGCCTAGCCGAGAGAGTCAAATCGCGTCTTTGTCTAGGAGTTTCAAGAATTCCTCCTCTAGGGCCCGGTTTAGTGGAGCATCGCATATCCGTGGTGGAGGATCCAGTGAAAGAGAGGGGAATGAAGCGAATGGAGGGATGTAGCCGTATCTTGATTATCGAGAATGCGTGGATGTTTGATGTGATATTCTGCCATGCCGTCATGTGATGCCTGATCCTGTGCCGACCTGCCGGCGAATGGGGCAAGGCCTACCATGACGGAATCAAGAGTGGGCAATATGGGCACCTCGAACCCTTCGCCGAAAGTTCCCTTTCCCTTTACGAAAGGTACCACAACCACGTCCTCGGAACGCAAAGGATGACCCTTGTTGATCTGAATGTGTCAATTTACTGTTCCCTGCACATTGTAGGGCCTCTTGACCTGCCCCACCCTGTTAGGGGCCAGGGGGAAGGAGGGGCCCCAGAGGGTTCTCACAAAGACCCCTTTCGAAAGGCGCCCATGGCATACTTGGAGGGAGGGCGTCCGGCGGCCACAGGTTTTGGAACTGGAGGGGGCATTTCCCTCGATTTCAAGGGAAAGTCCAAAAGTTGTCCATTGAACAAATCCGAAGAGGAGTGAAGTGGCAGAAGGCATTAGTGATCTACAGTATCTAGAGGATTATTTGTAACCGTCTGGAGATATGCATCCCTTTGATGAAAGACTGAATTCATGACCGCTTTCAGGCCCCAATTAAACAAGTCTTCTTGGAACGTGGAGGCCCTCTTCATAAGTTGAAGACTTCCTTCCAACACGCTCTCCAACTGAGATACTGTAGGTTGAGCCATATAAGCGTTAAGGGTGCTGCGGTAGAGGCGATATAAGCTAGGTCTGTATGCGAGCATGCCTGTTAGCGCCAACGAAGCAATTGTTCATCATAGTCGATCTAATGAAAGGCACCCTAACAACATCAGGAGTAGGCAAGCGAGAATCGAGTTCCATGGAGGTCTTGTCAGTGAGGAACTAGGCAGACAGGAAGGTCTTAAAACAGGCACTGAGAGAGATGTTAGGTCCGGGAAACTGAAAGAAGAAATTGTGTTCGAGACCTTCCAAATCAAGCATTTGCCCAAAAAGAACCTGACACTGTGGGAGATGCAACGGATCTGGGCATAGGTAATCCATACTTAAACGTAGCACGGTGGGGGTCTGCAGCGTTTACGGCGGGAGGAGGTCGTTCTTTACGAAACGAGGCGGGGAGATAATGATTGATCGAGCTAGTAAAATCCTTCTGAAATGAGGTTCTCACTGATATGGCTGGAAAGCACGTTTATTGTCGGACATGACTACAACAACAATAACGAGAATGCATGCCCTCTTGAGGCATCTGCCAGCACTGATCTTTACATGTAACTGGACTGTTTGCACTAGCAGCTCAGTCCCTACACCTTCCAAGGAACAAACAGTTGCCTATTGTCGAAAAAATCTTCTGACTGGGCGGAGAACCGGTTGTCGTCACGGTGACGATAATTGAATTTGTCAAATGATGATCATCCCGATGGCAGGGCCCGAACATCGCGCCGACGGCAATCGTCAGTCAATAAATCATAACGTTGATGCGAAATGGAGGGGAAAGCCTGTTTGGGATCAATCCGATCTCGATCCAAATCTGGTAATGGTGCAGGTAATAACTGTCCCCCTCTCCTCACTCTTCACTAAAGTATGTAGGGGAAGCCCCATGTCCGGACCTGGATAATTGAACACATGCTAATGCATCTGTGGCCACCATGTTGTGGTCCCGTGGGAACTGTAACTATTGGAGACGAATGTATTCTTCCTTGGCTTTGACGTCGCATTGCAGGGGCAACTTAGTCGCTCTATGGCCTTCATTGACCCTCGACTCGCGACACTCATAGATATCCTTGTCCACCACTCGGCACTCGTAGACATCCTCGCCTTGGCAATTATGACAACTGGTGACGATTTTGAATTTCCTCATTTATCACGTGAAGCTTCTGTGGCGATCGAAACAACTGGAGGTGCTTATGCTTCTTTTCGTACACCATGTCAAGCTACCATAGCGATTGAGACAACTGGTGACGAGCCAACTCCTGTGCGACAATCACATTTCAATGCCTTGGCGATCGAGACAACTGGCATGTAAAGAATTATCATTAACATGAAACATTACAATAAGTAGACTTATTGTGCACACTGTGCTTTACTTAGGGCTCGAAGACAGCAGGGGTAACCCCTCTATTCACATTTTGGCCTTTTTTTAGTGGAAGGGACAGATGCCTCCTTATCATTTTTGCCCTTCTTTTGCGGTTGCAAAGTTTTCCTTATTGTTGACTCGTGCTTGCATTTTGGCTGAACTTTGGCCTGTTTCGACTGAGTAGATGACTACTTCTGATCCCGGAAGGTCTGTCATTGACGTTGGCCTTGGCGACAATGGCCGCGTCGAGGGCAATAGTGACGTCATCTCCTAGGACGACCTGGCAAAGTATGAGAAAGTGTGATACCTTGGGGAACACCCTGATGAATTAAAATGGGAGATGAAGAACAAAGAAAAGTTCCAGGCATTAGCGGTACCTCGGAGTACAAGTTACCGGTGAAATCCGAAGCGTGTTCATTGAGCGGCGCATGGAGCCGGGGCAACCAGTTTAAAACGATCGGCGCCATCCCCGTGGTGGAGTTTGTCAGGCTGGACGCTCCCTCGAGCGACGTGTTCGTCATCTTGTTTTAGTTCGAAGCAAAATCACATTCGTCCAACTGTGAATTAATAATCTGCGCAATTAAAAACTTAAAGTGGAACTATTATCGATTGAAAGTCTGCAGAATCTGGCGACATCTAGCACTGTCAAGCACTTGATTGCATCAAGCGAAGGAATTCACAATGCCTTCTCTTTTAACGAAACAAGCAACGACCTCCTTAATTACAAAGTGAAAACTTGGTGCGTCCTCGTGCACCAGGGAGCAAGCTATAAAGGTAAATAATATCACTACCGGTAGATAGCGCCACAGCATTTTCCTAAGATTTTCTATCGGTGATAATGTGTCTTTCAGGGAACGAATTTCCGACATTACCAGTGCCAGTAAAGGAGTAATTAATTCCACAACCTCAACTGGTAAGCAGGGAGCGACCGTAGGGGGAACAATGGGATCGGTAGGGGGGCGGTGTAACCATGACACGACTAGGAACGGGGTGTCACTCCGTAGTATTAGCGTTAAGGTTTGATTCCTCGGTATCAATAAACCTTTTTGTGTCAAAGCCAAATTCTTTCGAGACTAACCATTTATCTAGAGAGCTGGACAAGGATGCGGATTAGCTTGAACGGCCGCATTGAAGTGCTTTTTGGTCGGATTGTGTCAGGTGCGTTCAATCTTAAGAATCTCGTCGTCCATGTGGTCAAGACAAATTGGGCAGGTTTAAGCCGAAAGGCACATTTGCAGCACCACCTACACGTGGCATGTTACCTCCGTGGTCTTCAGGAGCGAGCACACCTCAATGGCTTCTACAGCTGACTTGAAATTTTAAATTGGGACATTTATACAAACACAAAATTGCAGAGCAAAACATTTGCTGCTGGGTAGTGAGCAGACATGCTACTTGGTTGTGAGTTATGTAAATCTTAAGTTTTGGGCATAAGAATATAAAATAAGCGATTTTAGCCAAGACTAAAGGGAAGTATTTTCAGATGGAAGTGACATATATGAAATCACCAGTTTTGATGTGACACGTCAGCCGTTGGTTTGATTGCCTATCTGTGCAGAAGGTGGTAAAAAAAAAAGTTTTCACCATTTAGGCAGACTATACCACGCGCTATGGCTGTTTGCTGTGACGTGCACATCTGACGGCTGGGCTAGTCCAATCAGATGGCCAAACAGCCGTTGTTCTCGTTCGTCATTGGCTAACTCATGGTGACGTCACGGCAAACAGCCATTGCGCATAGTATAGGGAATGACTGGGGGTGTGTTTCACGTAGCCCTGAAAATATCCAGAGGTGTGCGCCGCCACGCTACGGTAGCTGCCTTTTAACAGAAATGTTACTCCAGGCGGTCCACCGCTAGTCAGGTTGCTTCCATGTTGTGCCGCCGTCGACAATTCTGCTACAGTTTTTAACAATTGCAGCAAGCTTACTACAAAGGTATATTCTCTCTGAGTACAAAGTATCGTCACAAAACCTGGAATGAAAATAATAATCAGCCAACCAAAGCAAATAGTTGTCAGTTACGTCTGCTTGTAACAAACAATCAATCAATTGTAAGAATCAAGCAATTCTTCTTAAATGAAGAGAAGAATTCGCGGTTAAATTTGCAACCTTTTACAGAGACGTCACTACCTAAAATTTGGTCAGCCGATTTACGCCACCGCCGTCAAAGAATGTTCAATGGTGCACACCTCTTGGACAATGTATATGTGGCTGTTGGCGTTCCATACATTGCGTAACAACGAACGAGTAGCGTTCATGACGACCACAACTTTTTTTTTTTTTACGTAATCGTTATGCAATTTTTAAAGTTGATATCCCGCCTTGACCTTAAATTACTTTTCCGTTTAAAGAATGATTGATCTCTATAAATACACACGAGTCGAGTTTCTACGTTTAGTTACAAGGAAATGCAAATTCGGATTTGTAACACGGAAGTGGATAAAGCTGGGCTTTGCGAGAAAGTAAACGAACTTTTTGGGTGGAGTCGAAATGAATAACAGACGCGGGCAAATTACCGACGTATGGTTTTCTAGGTTTCTCAAGTTGAATTAAATTGCCTCAAGGGAAACCACTCAAGTAGAACATTCGTGCCTACCTTCCACCTGAGTGGTCACGTGTAGTGTAGCTGTCAGAATCGCTTGGGTCGTTAGTTGTTCGATAAGCGAGGGAGATAGACAAGCTGGGGTGCACGCCGAGTAGCGCTTTTCGAATCAAACACAAGCACGGGGAATCGAACCAGGCGTCATCCCACCAATCACGAGCCATGGAAACAACAGCTGATAGTGTGTCCTTGCTCAAGGAATCCTTGTTGAAAATGGAGGCTGCTCCTGTTAGCGGGGAATTCCAACAATCGACCCAACACACAGTCGTCATTTTGGGTGCCTCGGTACGTATTTGACTTGGGTGGAATTACGTAAGCTTGGATTACGAGGGTGGAGAGGAAGTGTGGCATTGTTTGATAAATTATGTAAAAAAAAAAAATGTGGCAATATCGGTAATGATGCGTTGTCAGTTCGTTCGCGCGGGTCCACACCTCCCTCCCTTGTGCTTGCATTGTAGAAATATAGTTTTAAAAGCTGTTTAACGTGTCATGATTTCGAGATCGGCTAATTGATCAATCTACTGTATTTGGTTATAATCTATCGTTTCTTGATGTTATGCGTGTTTGTTGAAATACTATGTTGGCAATTTTATTGTGATCAGGTTGTCATTTCGTGATTGACAAGGGTTCATGAAAGTCAACGAGGGCGGCATCCTGCTCGAAATGGCTTTTGCGACATTTATACAGGTTGGAGTGAATGTAGTAATCTCGTTTCTTACGGGAAAAAATAGGAAAATGAATGCCGTTGTAATATTACACGTCTATAGTTGGTGTTGCAAAATTGAGCCGTACAGGAAAGCCCATCGGGAGGAATATGCCTTAAAAAGTGAAGCAGCATAGCACTGCCCTGTCGAGCACTGGGTAGAAATCCTACAGGTTGCCCAGTGAATGTAAAAAATAAACTAGTGTTATATCTGTCATATCCTTGAATGAGGCCAGCAACCTAAAGCCCCAACATTGGAGGCATGAGCAGTCCCGTCGAGCGAAATGGGGACCGGGACAAAATTCTTGTTCAAGGGCCCCTGCTCCAGTCTCTTTTCGCTCCCATTCTGGAACCGGGGATGGGACGGGGCCCTGAAAGTCCTAGAAATAAAAATGCAAAAAGGGTGTACATAGCCTTAGCTTACGAGGGGCCCTACGAAGGCCTACATGAATGCAGACTGTTGCAATGAAAAAAAACACAAAAATAAAAAAAAAGGGCCCTCAGATTGTTGATGGGCCCAAAGCATGTGAACCCCACAGAAAGGTGTAATGTCCCCCAGACAATTGAGCCCTAGGCCCCATCAGACCTTCGGGCAGCCTGAATGTTGCAAACCCTATATCACGCAGGATGCTGAAATGTAGTGAGAAGGTTTGTCCTTTTAAGAGAAATTGTTTTAGGGTTTTAGTGAATTAAGTTTTTCTCAACCCTTGCTGGCAGTGGTTACAACTGCTTTGTTGGTGGCCAATTCAACTAGGGTGGCTGTACCAGTTGTGGCCACTTTTAGGCCTTTCTATTTTCATAAATTAAGTAAAAATACTAAAAGCTGCACTAACTTATTTCACATAGGCATAAAATAAAGGTAATTTATTCAGCTTTTCACCCATTTTAAGAAAATAGCACTACAGTCACACAAATTTTGTAAAAAAAAATCATATGCAAATTTTCACCCAAAGCTCCAGTTGTGGCCATCAGTTTCCCACTTCTGGCCACAACGAGCACCAGTTTTGGCCACATTATCAGATGATCGTTCAGTTTTCTCCTTCATCCCATAAAGTGTAATACAAACATTTAACAAATATTTAGTAATTGTAGAAAAAGGACTAAAAATTATTAAAAGGAATTATAGCAAAATATTAGTTGAGAAATATTGCAATATCTAGGCTACATTGC
Organism: Lithobius niger; assembly: GCA_023313725.1. Lineage (NCBI taxonomy): Eukaryota > Metazoa > Arthropoda > Chilopoda > Lithobiomorpha > Lithobiidae > Lithobius > Lithobius niger. Next base: position 16,064 of record JAHWFP010185676.1, on the reverse strand, counting down.
AATATTTCTTAACTTCTGTTACGGCACAAGAATCTCTTGTGTTGGCTAATGGGATTTTCAGGTGGTTTATTTTTTCAAACAAATCTTCACTTGGGTACCAGATTACATCTTCTGTCCCTGTTTTTGGTAACCCCCGTGTAGTAAGGCCACTCATGGTAGTTGTTCATTCATACCGACGATACTACCCGGAAAATATTCGCCTTTGTCGCACACAATGATCTGATCTTTTATGGCAATGTTTTCTAAGTCAGTTATGCCAGAATATTCTGAAAGTGAGTCTTGAGTATAACAGTCTAAGTCTCCTCTACGGTACGGGCGAATCTAACGAGGATTGACTTAAGTCTGACTGCCTTTTAGTGGTTTTCTGACTTTAGGCTTACTTTTATTTGCAATGCTCAGTTTACTTTTCGTTTGTTCTCTGTATTCCTTTCAGATTCTCATTTTTTTTCCTTATCCTCTTTCTGTTTTTCTAATCTATTTTCCAAGGACTATTTCCAAGGACTATTTTCCTTGGTTTTGTAGTATTGTACACATTTTGTACACACTGATGTGGTAACGCTTGGAATATATTCCCAAAATACTAAATTAGACTATAGTACAGGCTTAAATACTAACTAATTAGACCATTATAACAGGCCTAAATGCCAATTTTTAACTGTTAGGCCAAACTTAAATAAATAACACTAATCCTGACCAAAATGGTTGATGTGGCCAAAACTAGCGCTGCATGAGTTCCAGTTTTGGCTACTGTATGGCCAAAACTGGTGAAACTTGTTTCTCCCTGTACCCATCGTGGCCACCACTTCTAAAACATGTTTGGAATTATTTTAATTAAAAATTGTCATTACCACACGATATTTCAACATATGTTGAGCCTTTTAGAAGCCTTGGTTGAAGGATGCTCTGGATGGACTTAAATTCAAGTGACGCAATCCTTAAGCTAAGAATTAGTGACTAGCTGAAAACATGGCAACAAAACTGTTAGTCATTTTTTTCCCCAAGAGGAAGAATCACAGGAACCAACCAGAATCATTGTTACTTATGCAATACCCAAACATTCCTTTATTAGGTTTCATGATTGGTTTATCCTGTCACATATGCTTAACTTATGACATAGAAACTCAATGTGGCCACAACTGGAGCAGTGGCCAAAACTGGTACACCCACCCTAGTTCTGGGGTGTCAATTACTGTAGTATTACTGACATTAGTACAGTGGCAGGTCAGGAAATGTTTCCGGGAAGATTTCGGGAAAACTTGAAATATTTTTGGAATGCCCTGGAAAATTAGAATTGCCAAATAAATACGGATGCAAACCTATGTACTTTGCCTTTTGGACTTAAATGTCAGCCTGCCTGAGTGGGGAATTGAACACACGACCTTTGAAACCAAAGGCTGGAGTCCTACCACTGTCAGACTGCCTGAGTGGGGAATTGAACACACGACCTTTGAAACCAAAGGCCGGAGTCCTACCACTCAGCCATACTGATATGGCCAAAAGGAAACGTTCATAGGAAGCATTTAGCACTCATTCATGCCAAATAGCGTAGTGAAGCTTTGCAGGCTTCCAAGAAATCTTCTCCCTTCCATTTAGAATGGTACTTGGATGGGAATAGCACCATCTTTAGACTCCATTTCCAGGGCATGTTCTGTGGGTAGCTGCATCGATCTGTATCACACGAACTTCATAGCGAAAACGCTAGTATAATTAAAATTTTTCTTGGCCAACATTTTTAAAACTTTGGTACCATTGCTGGAATAAAAGTATGGTACAATACGATTTTCTTTTGTGTTGTTACCGTAGATTCATCATGGATTAATAGCAGTGACCCCAGTGTTATAATGTTCCACAGCTTTCTGCGACGCAGTTTTCTAACCTAAACATTTTTCAAACCTTCCGGTGTTGAAATTTGTCAAGGAAACAAGCCCTTTGTAGCGACGATTTTTAATTTTTTTTTAAGCATGGCAAAGCATTACATTCATTAAGAAACCTTTCTGTAACTTTCCCTCCCATTATTTTTTCCACAGTAACGTTTTTTAAAAATGTTTTAAAAATAAGCACTGTACATGGCAACTAAAACTGATTTTTAAAATTTCCTTGTAATCCTGTATCCTGTTGGAGGGCCACTCAGTTTCACAAAAACTCGGCTATCAGACGTGCCCAGCCAACACTTTCAAAGTATCATCGCATCCCCCCTCCCCCCTTCCTCCATGATATTAGTCCTAAAATTGCCAGCAAGCTGCAGTTTTTTCTTATGCATTTGCAAGCCACGTTTGTTTAAAAATAGTTAAATGTTTTTTTTTTATAAATAATTTCAGAATGGGAGGAGCTAGTGACTTGTGGTTTGCACCATTGAAAAGCTGGCGAAAAAAGGGTTAAAATGGTTATTGAACGTCAAAATCGGTCAATATTTAGCGAAATTATCGTTGTTTCTGCATATATCGAGAAAAGTGCGGTAAAAAAATGACAGCGATTATTTTCTGCGACATACGTCGCACGTCGCAGCGCTTTCTCACACGGGGGCAGTGACTGGTGATAAAACTGTAAATACCGGAAGACTGCGGTTACAGTGGTATTTGAACGACATTGGGATGAAAATAAAACACACCTTGCCACAAAAAAAACAGATGGACTTTCTTCTAAATGTATGGTGAATCTTCAAGAACCGTTCACCTTCTAGCCTACATAGAAAAATTACGCCTCGGTCTTAGCGAACGAAAGATGACATTTTTTAGCACACAATTCAAATATCGCGCACATATAATTCAAATAGGTCGCAATATTTGAATTGTGTGAGCTACAAAAACGTAATCGTTCGTTTGCTAGGATTGTGGTGTATTTTTTTCCAAAAGAGTTCAGTTCTTAAAGATTCACTGAATATTTAGAACTTCCATCTGAGCCCCTACTGCTTTGTGTGGTAACTATCGTACGTTTATTTTCATCATGATGTGATGGAACGAAACAAAACGTTGAGGATGTTGCTGGAGCCGTGCCATTGAGACTTTGGCTCTTTTTAGCTAACCGTCAGTAGCCGATTATTAATTTCTTTAGTACGTATAATATATGTATATTAAAAAAGTTAGGCTAGGCTAGGCTAATGTTTTTTTTTTCTTATTCAAATTTTTCAGTATTTTTTCCGAAATATTTTTGGAAATTATAAGTTTAATTTTTCGCGAATGTTTCCATCCCTAACTTAAAATTGGAAAATACGGGTTGCGTGGCAAGAAAATATCCTTGTAGCTGCCTGGTTGAAAGCTTGCTTTCCCCCTTCCCCCCTCCTTCACATGTTAACACAAGGGGGGGGGGGGGGTTCTATAGCTGATTATGTTCAGTGACTTGCAAATGGCCAGTGTGCTTTAATTTTGTGCTTGCAATTTGGTTCCAGTTTATGAAGGTGGCATTACGAGTTGCTAATTTTGCTGGTTGAGCATGATATCGGTGTGCTAGTTGCAAATGAGGGCAATGCATGGGTGGGCTCCACTGTTTGAACACGTTTTACTTGTGGCATATGTGGAATGAACAAACTTTATGCCAGTAATGCTGGGCCAATAATTCAATTCGCTTTGACTGACTTGTACAATAAGCCGTTGATGACTAAAAAAGAAAAAAAAACCAACAAGAATTATTCAATGTTGAAGCATGGGCTTGTAGCACAATGCACAGCATATACTAGAATGACCAGGGAAAACCAAATCCCAATTTCATTTGTGAAACCTTATTCAGGGGTTACAGGAGGGGTGGATCGTAGAATTTTGGACTGGGGGTTACAAATTTGACATCACTATTTTATTTTTTAGTTATCGAGCAATTTATTTAGTACAAGAATTTTTCAAAAATATTAGCATTCTAATAAAATGTTTCCATTAAAGGTACATGCACCCATGTTGTCTTTCCTGTACGACTTTGTTTTGCGACAATAGTTAAAACGTATGTAGATGTTGCCAACACTTTTCAATTTCTTGTTTTGATTTGTGTGAGCTACAAAAATGTAATCGTTCGTTTGCTAGGACTGCGGTGTATTTTTTCTCTGAAAAGAGTGCACAGTTAAAGATTCACTGATTATTTAAAAGAACTTCCATTTTTCCTTTTTATGATAGCTATCGTACGTTTATTTTCATCGTGATGTGATGAAATGAAACGAAACGTGGTAAAATTAACAATCTTCGTGAATTACATATTTTTTCATTGGTAATGAAGAGGATCGGGCCGACGTTTGTGACATCGGGTTGACCGATTTTAATCATTCAATTGAGATTTAAATCGACATTAAAAATATCGTTGATTTAAAATTTTTCTTCACACTTCCCCCTCATTTTCTCTCGTACGAGTCATCCCAAAGAATGGGGCACCAGCATGATCTTCCAACTTGAGCACGCTCAACACAACTTCAGAAATATCAGTTCCAAATTGATACGCTGGCATCAGAGAGTCCCTCCGATCAAGCGAGTTCAGTTTCAGTGTATGCCAAGACGCCTACCTGCACGTTCCCCAGCACCCGTCCGTGTTGCATCTCTTCTGGTTTATTTCGGGCGGGCAAACTTACCACTTTGAGGTGAATCCATTTCGGTCTCAGCACTGTGCTGCCCCTGTCGCATTCATTCTGCGACAAGTACGTGTAGTGGGGTTTCTTCACCATCACATATCGCATTTGCTCTCGCTCGCATAACCTATGCGAATGGAATCTCTCCAGTTTGCCTGTCCTTCTTCATGAGACTGGACCTAGGCGTCGCCGCTGCAAAATCACGCTTCCTCCTGGTGCAAACTTTCCTGGGAACTGAAATCGACTTGTCGAACTTCTTGATACGTCCATCATCAGAAAAGATTGCAAAACTCGTCTCGTCCTAGGTTTCTCTTCAGCATCGGGATTCTAAACAACCAGACTTGGGAGTGGTGATAGCAACCTTCACGAATGTGAATTGTGTGGCACTCGCCACTTGGCCGGTAGACATTAAAATGCACTCGCCATTGTCCATTAACTTCTCGTCATGTGGAAACAATTTTAGTAGTTGTGCTGCTACTTAAAGTTTAAATATTTTTTTTTGCATTAAACTAACTCACCAATCAGCTACGTGGCTAGCAACAGTAATGCACACTTGGTTGGAGAGCCCTTGTAATTCTGCACGCAACGCCGCAAACCGCTTGTTGCTAGCTGATACGGTTCCCGAGATACGACAATTTAAGCATCGGGGTTTGTTAACTAGTCGCCATTTTGGCGAGTAGCTCTGAAAACCAAGTCGCCAACTGCTGAATTTCCCTCGCCATTTGGCGAGTGGCGACCGACATTGGTGAAGGTTGGGTGATAGGTGAAATGGACTACTTAGCTACACTGGTACCTTGGGTGCCTGAAGAGATAAGTGCTCACGGGTGATCCCCACGTACTGGAGAGGTGAGTGGTTCCCATAGCACTCCTGCAAAGATGAGATCACCATGTTCAATCTGCCATCAGCCTTGGTGGGTACAGGAAGACAATCTAACCGTGGGAGTACCAGTTCACCACCCAACCCTGTATCTTCAGCTCTTCACGGAGGGCTCAACCTTCGGCTGGGGTGTACATCTGGGTTAGGGATGTACCGAATATTCTGTTTCGGTATTCGGCGGAATATTGATTTTGGCCGAATGATGATATTCGGTAGTCGGCCGAATACTGATTCTGGCCGAATAGTGATATTTGGTATTCGGCCGAATAGTGGTAAGATTTGTTGGTGTTTGGCTGAATATTTTTTTAGTATATATTTATGAAATTGTGCTAATGTAAGAATGTTCAGCTAGGCATTTAGTTTTTTGGTTTGTGAGAAGTTATCTTCCGACATTCATAAAAGATGGAAAAATTATAAAATAAATTGATGTACAGGTATTCGGCCTGTAATTTCAAGGGTTCACTGCAGACTTGTTAAATTCAAACTTCTTTACTTCTTCCTAGACATAACGCAATTTACAAAAATAAACATTTAACAATCCGCACATGAATCGAGAAATTGTCCAACAAGACAGTTCGTGCATAGAGTTCTGTCCTTGTTGCGTTCTTGTTGGGAAAGACTTCTCTTCGCGCCAAACCATCTTCAATATAAGGGCTAGTTCTCGCTACAAAATTATGGAAACAGTTTCCGTAAAAGGAACGCACGTGTCTCGCACGTGGAATAATAACCAAAAACCCGGCATTCGAAAGTTGGCCAATGTTTCTTTTCATCGTTCGAGCAGAACACCATAATTAGCTCTAATTATAGTCATTAGGTAATTACGGTCAAGTCAGCAAGCAAGAGATGGCAACTTTACACCTCCAACCCAACGCTGTGATTCGTTCACAACAAATCACGGTAAGTGCAGGCCACTAGTGATGCATATCACCAGGAACGCTGTACAGAAGGCAAAGATGATCTCCAACCCTCTGAGCACAAACACATCACTGCACTTCGGCTGCACTGCACCAACACCAACACTGCACAACTGCTGCACACCGCTGCACTCTTCTGCACATTTCTCCACACCACTGCACTCCACAACACCACTCCACATCCACAACACGGCAACAGGACCATCACAATACCAAACGGCCCCACTGACACACCAAATACGACACACCAATTTTACACTCTGCAGCACTCAGGAAACTCTCTCTTTAACGAGCAATCCATCCACTTATGCTTACAACACACCACAAGAAAGCCTTCAAAAAAACTTTCTTTTCGCTCCATCACTTCTCTTGCCACCCTAAACACACCATACCACAAAATACCACACACAACAATCCACCTCCTTGGATCCAACTCAAAAGTACTGTTCACCACTGGAGAAAACACATTTTTGCCATGGCAAACCCCCCCTACACTCAGCATTAGGGCGTTTGTCCCCCTTTCCCCAGCAAAAAAGTAAACATGCAACACATATCCAAACAACGCTAACAATAACAATGTAAACCTTGCATGTTAACAACAACAAGAAAACTTCGTCAGACACAGAATTCAACAACACTTTGGGAGAAGCAAGCACACACTGCAGCTTGTGAAAAGCTTTCCCGCAACTACTGCCCCCTCCCACTTTGTCTGGTGCCCCTTTGTTCACGCTGACCGATAAAGGCAATACCAACTTTGCAAAGTTATTTAACATGTGCAAGCCATCACCAGTCAATCCTAACCTAGACTTGACTTTTTTCTTCGTGTTTATAACCAGTAAAGCCGATTTTGCTTCCACTTTCACCACAACTAGGCACCTACACTTTTGCTTTACCCTTGCAGACAGAGGGCCACCAATAGCTACCACATTTACTTGTCTGCTCGTGACATTCCCAGGTTTCCCTCCTGAATCCCACACCTGAGATCGCCTGTATAACTCTTTACCTTTCACTCCATTCTGTCCTTCCACTACCATGACATTGACTCCAACCCTATTACTAGTAGTAACGTGTGCAAACTCATCTTTCCATCTTTCCTTCTTTCCATCTGCGATTTCCCTCTTTAACCTCACCTTACTTCCGTGAACAAACTCAGCTGGAGTGAAGTTTGCCGTCTCACAAAAAGTAGTCGTACTTGTAAACTTAGCTGGTGCTAAAACATCATTCCCTTTGTCCAGATACACCAAATGCAAAGCCCTGCCACAGTCTACCCTCGTCCTGTGCACCCTTTCTACAGCCTGAGACTGCGAATGATAAGGCTTACTATTTACAAGGCCGATTTCACACTCTCTCAAGAAACAAGCCGCCCGTTCAGAAACAAACGGTTTTCCAAGAATCGATTGGAGTTCCACAGAAAACCCAACCTTTGAACAATTCACTAAGCTTTCATTTACTACCGTGTGTGAGTTAGCCCCCCTGACAGCCACTGCTTCAGGATACCTAGTCGCCCTATCACAAACCTTTAAGACATTGGTATTTCCGTCCGACGTCACTTTGAAAGGCTTTACAAACTCAACATCCACCTTAATGACAGGTTCTTCTACAACCGGAACTAAAATCCTTTCGTCCTCTCCCTTCCTCACACCTTTTCTATATTTCTTACAGATTTCACACCACTCTATCCAATTTTTACATTGTGCACACATGCTTTGCCCATGCAATACTTCTTGCAACCTGGCAATGTTCGTTTCCTTGGCCATGTGCCCAAAATAGGCATTAACATGTGCCATCCTTACCAGTTGCTCCGTAAGCATTTTTGGTACCACTACCTGGTCACACATTTTGGTGCCATTTGCTGCTGACCATTTCTTACTTAAGTCATCATCCTTCCAAAAAAAAGATGTACCTTCAATGTCAGTTGCCACTCGACATCCCTCCAACCCAGGATCAAGCACCTGCCCTTGCATTAAAACTTCAGCTTTAACAGCTAACAAGTCCTGAATTCCTGCTGTCAACAAACCTACATTTTCTTTCCCTGCAACCATTTTACAAATTTCTGTACTCCTTACAGAGTCGGCCACAACACTAGCTTGTTTATTGACGAAAACGTGTTGTGACTGGACAACAGTATCATTTTGTGCAAGCCCAGTATCTTCGACCTTGACACTAATTTCACTGCTTTCAACAATTACCTTATTTTCACTTGCAACATTTTTAACACTTTCCTCCGTTCCTTCATCTTCAACTTTAAAAAGACCATCCAATACATCACCATCAATAAATTGATCTACAGCCTGCTTTTCGTTACTTTCCTTTCCATTGAAACCCGTTTTCGACCTAGCTATCGCATTCCGTGTTTTGTTTACCTTTGTTTCAATTTTTTGTAGCTTTTCGTAAGACTTTTGGCTAAGCAGAAAGTCGTACGTTTCGTCCTTGAAAAATGGCGACACACCGCATTCCAGCATAATGTAGCCATCTTCTGTTGCCAACTTTACCATTGCCACAGGAAAGTCTGTCACGTTTTGACTTACAACTGACGACAAAACAACTCGTTTCCCTGTGAATGAACTAGGCTCTACTATTTTACTTGAAACCACATCCATAAATGCACCTGTATCCAGCAAATACCTACCAGGTTTTCCATTAATTGTACATTTCTTACATAACTGGCTTTCCACCGACTGTGTACCACTTTTACCTTTAAAAGAGCTAACCTCCTTTCCACTGTGTACACTAGGCAATTGAGTACATACGTTTCCCACTGAGGCTTTGGTACCATTGTTGGGACAATCCCTTTTCAAGTGCGAGCTCGAGCTACAAATGTAGCACTTACGCTGCTCGTCCGCCTTTAAAGGCGCTCTCCTACCAGACTGATTATTGTCGTTAGCTTGCGGCCTTGCTTGCGCATTGTAAGCCGAAGCTGTAGTACCATTGCTCGTACCATTATTACCTGAACCATTTCTAGTACTATTGCTATTGTTACCATTACCATTGTTACTGTTCCCATAGTTACTAGTACCATTCCCTTGGTTGCCTCCATTGTTTCTGTTACCTTGACTACCTTGATAACCATTACCATTCCGATACCTGCCATAACCATTACCATTGTTACCTCCTCCACGGTAATTATTTCCGCCCTGTGGTCCGCCTTTCCCATTGTCAGAACCACTCCCCTGTCTTAGAACTGCTTCTTGGCGATTAGCGCAGTAATCGTCTGCAAGCGAAGCTAAGTTCAAAACAGACTCTTGTTTACCCTTATCAATAAGCCAATCCTTAAAATTACCTCCCACCCTATAAGTTTCTTCCCTTTTCCGTCTCATTTGCTCCACATGTAGCCTCATGTTTCTAATTCTAGCCTCCCCTTCTAACCTCATGTTTTTAATTCTAGCCTCCCCTTCTAACCTTATTTTCATAATTTCCGCCTCTTTCTCCAACTTTTCTTTTTCCCTTGCTAATTTTTCCCTTTCTAATTTGTCCTCCCTCACTCTAACTTCTTTTTCCCTTGCTTCTCTTTCCCTCCTTAATTCATCAGCAAACCTTTTATTTCTCAATTCAAGCTCCCTACCAATTTTCCTTTTATCTACTTCTACTTCTGCCTGATGTTTCTTCTTAACCTTCTCTCGTTCCTCTCTTTCTAATCTTAATTCTTTCACCTGCAATGTTATTTTGTTTAGCTCTACTTCAAAAGCTAACCTCTCTTTTTCTTCCTGCTTTTCTTGCCTTTCCCTTTCATCTAGTTCCTGTTTGTCTTGTAATTCCCTCACTTTTTCTTCACTTATTACCCTATTAGCCTCCTCTACAGTTTCAATAGCTGCTTCAAGATCATCCACCAACAAAGTCCCTCCCTCCAACTCACTTTTAAACATAGCCAGAATTTCACTTTTTCTCTCAGGCGCATGCAACCCTAATTCCTCGCACACAGCTTTCAAATCAACCACAGTTTTATCACTAAGCAACTCCATTGTAAAATTACTTAATTACCTAAGTAACCAACAATCAAAAAAATAGCACCAACACGCACAACAGTTCCCGCAAGCTTTAAACAACACTTTTTCCCCAAACGCCCTAATACCAAGGTGTAAAAAAAGTTTGCCACAGCTCACCTGTTGCCGCGCTGTGGAGACGCTGCCAAGACGACTTCTACATCCAAACTGACGAACCCAGGCTTGCACTGACGATGACTTCAAACCCTATTTCGCTTCTTCCATTACCGGAATTCGCCGAAATTTTCCTTCTCACACGACGAAGTGCAGCATTACCGCCCACTCTCGCTGATAGGAATGTTCTCCGTCCCTCGTCCAGTCGCAATCTTGTCTGCCAGCTCAGCTTTTCCGTCTCTTGACTCGTCTTTCTTGAACAGCAGGAAGCCCCTTTAATCTTCCTCCCACGCTGGTTGCCGCCAAAGTCGAAATTCTGCCATGGAAAGTGAACCCACTGAGTTGGAGAAGCTCACCACTACAATCTAAGTTGACATTACCGCCGACTTTTCGATGCAGCTGTGTCCCTTTAACGTGAAAGTCCGGATGTAAGCCCAAACTGCTGGTTTCTTCGGCGTGTAAGCCCAGCTTGACCGCTGTCATCAATGTATTTACTTTACACTTGATGCAGACGTAATTTGCTTCATCACTGCCAATGTAGACACAAAGGCAGCACCCTGACCGTTGAAACTCGAACAAATCGACATGAAATCCAGCTGCTTCCTCGACGTGAAAGTACGGCTACACCGCTGCCACCAATGTAATTTCAAGGGTTCACTGCAGACTTGTTAAATTCAAACTTCTTTACTTCTTCCTAGACATAACGCAATTTACAAAAATAAACATTTAACAATCCGCACATGAATCGAGAAATTGTCCAACAAGACAGTTCGTGCATAGAGTTCTGTCCTTGTTGCGTTCTTGTTGGGAAAGACTTCTCTTCGCGCCAAACCATCTTCAATATAAGGGCTAGTTCTCGCTACAAAATTATGGAAACAGTTTCCGTAAAAGGAACGCACGTGTCTCGCACGTGGAATAATAACCAAAAACCCGGCATTCGAAAGTTGGCCAATGTTTCTTTTCATCGTTCGAGCAGAACACCATAATTAGCTCTAATTATAGTCATTAGGTAATTACGGTCAAGTCAGCAAGCAAGAGATGGCAACTTTACAGGCCGAATAATTTGATATTCAGCTTATTTGGCCATTATTCGGCATAGGTCCGAATAATTCTGTATTCGACCGAATATGTAAATTGTTTAATGGTATTCGGCAGTTTAACTATTCGGTTGTATATTATGTATTCGGTAATTTAAGTATTTGGTTGTTAAATCGGTGCATCCCTAATCTGGGTGTCCACAAGGCTTCAGGGACTTGGTTGCAAGTGGAAAGTGTTTTCACATCAATACCCCAGAACTAAGCTATTTGTTGTCTGTGCTGTGAGGACCAGCTTGACACTTATGACAATACCACGACAGTTGCATATATGCTGCGATGGGGTGGGATCCACTCTTGTCTTCCTAAATGAGGTGGTTTCCAAGTTGGTCCGTCTGTCTGGTGTCTCGCGTGGCGCTGCTGCCCAGACATGAACGTCCAGGCTGAATGGATGTTACCCCAGGTTTACCGGATGATCTTGCAGAGGTGGGGAATACCCTCGCAATGATTAAAATGGACTCTCTTCCAATTAATGGAACTACTTGGAGAAGCAGCCAATTTACCTCTTTTATATGAACTTTGTAATCTGAACTCCGTTGAAGACTTTAGACATAGGCGACTTTTTGATTTTCAGAGTTTCTCATTCAACTGGGTTTCGGCATAAACAAACGAAAACCAAGACTTAACTCCTACTCAATATTTCGTATTCCATGGCGTCCACTTCAACCTCTCGACCGCCACAGTAATGCCTCCCTTGACTGGATCGAAGACCTCACATTACTTTGCAGGACCTACGTATGGAAAGACTCTTACTCTCTAAAGGAGCTGAACTGCCTCATAGGGATGATGGACTCGGTTGCGAATCTCGTACCCTATGGCAGATGGATGACACGCCCCTTTCACACCTACAAATCGACACACTAAATCTGAAGAGACCAAATTCCGGTTTTGGGCTTAAAATGTGCGTACGGACGAGAGCTACCCTCACACCGAGTTGTTTTATTTTTTTATTTCTGACATTTTTAACGAAGTGTATAGTCTCCGACTTTGGAGGGACTAGCTCCTAACCCTAGGGTACACATCTGGTGGTGCCTGCCGCCATTTTGGATGAGGTCTTCTGTAAATGCTAAAAGTTACAGGTAATGTACATTATCATTCGCAATAGAAAAAAATTGCTGGCTCCCAGATCGGCTGGTAAAATTTTTTTTCTATTAGCCTAAACGAAAATATACATTACCTGTACCCACTCTTCCTCCCGTCTTGAGTCATCACCATGACATATTGAGAGGAAAGAAAGATGCTGGTCGTCACCTGTCTGTCCTTTTGATAGGAGTAGGCCTACCAAGTACATGCATGCGTACTAGGGTTAGCGAGCGGCTACAATTAGGTTTTAAATCTCTAGGGAAACACGGCATTCAGAAAGAGCATGTTAAAATTAACTGGTAATGTATATTTCTATTTAGGCTAATAGGAATAATATTTATCCGGCTGACCTGGGGGCTGACAATTCTGAATTTTTTCAATTTTTGGGATTAGTAATTGAAAAACGTGTTGAGGAGATCATTGTTTTCAAGTTGATCTTTGACTGACCCCTGATACCCCTTTAAGGACGGGTGCACCCGAATGCGCCCACTGTATAATCATTGTTTACAACTCTTCTACAAGTCATATCGAAAACTTCTTGTCAATTACAGTAAAATTAAAACTGGGATATGAAAGCCAGATCATTAAGGATAAAAATGACACAGGTTTCATTCCCTTACCTCAACCGGGTGAGAAGCTGCGATTTTTTTTTTCTGCATGTCAGTTATAAGCTCTTAGCGCACATGCAGTCCTTAAAGGGATACTTAGTTTAGAGGTGCATAACACTTAATTTAGACTTAGAGTTGGGGTGGAACGAATGAAGGAGTGTTTAATACTCACATTTCCTAGTAAATTGCCAATTCAGTAAACCTAATCATAAAACGTTAGCTCAATTTGCTACTCATAAGCTGAGTTGGAAGTTATAGGTGAATGCATAAAATATAAAACAAAGAAGTTGTTCAAAAAACGTAATAAACAGCAAAACCCAGCAACCCTCCCGAGTTAGGTTTTTTCAAAAAAATCCGACTTTCGAGGGCCCACCTCTTTGCCTCCTATTGGTTTCATGTAAAGAGTGTAGCAACGAAAAGCGAGCTGTTCCCAGGAAACAGAGTTAAGCAAGCCAAACATAGCAGAATTGTGAATCCAAGAGGATAAGAGCATTGATTTAATGATTATGGGGATCTTGGGGGTAGAAGGGGTTAATTGTTAAAACCTTTGAATAGATTCAATCAATACATTAACTGTACAATTTTACCACTAGTTTTACTAGAAAGTTTTGTTAGCTGGGCTACTTTTACACATGGGATCGTTTATCACATTTTGGGTGAAAGTGACGGATGAATTTGATTGAAAAAAACAGCGTAGCCTCAATGAAAATTGTCTGCTGGCTGTAGCCTAGAGTTTCCCTCCCAATGCTTATCAGCCTGTTATATATGGTCTTCGTTGGTGAATTTTATAGGTTAACTTTTTTTTAGTTGTAATTTTCCATTACAAAAGGGAGTAAGCACTAATCAATTGTGGAGAAGATGAAAACGTGACCATTGGTCTCTTACTTGTGGATGTAATTTTTTTTTTTTGTTAATGGTTTTGGTCTACATTCAAACGTGTAAGGATTTATTTGTTCAGGTTCTCACAGTAATTTGAAGTCTGATAAAAATGCAAGTCATACGTAAAGCTTGTCATGAATTCCCTTTCGTTGAGTAATTTCAGGTCAGGGCTGCCAGAAGGAAAGATGACTGGCAAATCTTTCAAGTGGGGAAAACTTATGTCTACTGGAAATATCAAAATGCTGCTATAATTGATTTATAAACTCGTGTGATAGCATGATGGTTGAGTATGTGCAGTTGTAAAAAAATGTACTAGCTAGGTTAGTTTTATTTTTCTTGAATTTATTAAACCTTATAAAATTACATACATTTTTAGCCTAAATGGCTAGATGGTTCACCTTGAGTCTACTGCCTACAGAAATGCCTACAGCTTATACAAGTGAATAAACAACAGAAAAATAATTGTATTATTTTTATTGTATTGTGTCTAACTATTTAAATACGAGAATAGTTACAGTAGGTGTAGTTTTCCTTTCATTGGAATTGTAATGTTTAATTTTAATTTCTAATACGTAGCCATATTTTGAAGCATTGTTTTTTATAGCCTGAAAAGCTGCCAAAAAAGTATAATGCATTTCTGTGGACGTGCATTTCAACAGGGTTGCTCTGTTGCACTCTGTAGGTCAAAATGTAGTAGTATGCATGTCACACATTAAAATCCAGTTCTTAAAATCCTTTAAGAAAACTATCAGGTGGATTCAAGATCTCCACTCAAAGATTACAAGAGGGAAGATGCAGGGCTAGAAATGAGTGGTATCGCATCGAGTTTGCACCGCAATTTTAGACATTAGCGATACAAAACTGAAATTTGCGTAGTAGTTTAGCGACGCAACATCATGGCAAAAGAACTTATAACTATTTCAAAAAAATCCTTTTGCAGTAGGGCTAGCCTATTTAT
Source organism: Lithobius niger (assembly GCA_023313725.1). Classification (NCBI taxonomy): domain Eukaryota; kingdom Metazoa; phylum Arthropoda; class Chilopoda; order Lithobiomorpha; family Lithobiidae; genus Lithobius; species Lithobius niger. The sequence goes on along the minus strand of JAHWFP010185676.1, from coordinate 1,017 downwards.
AATAGAACAACATTGTGTTCCGTAAAATTCTTAATTTCAATCCCTGCAGAAGTTAGGTTTTTTTATACTACTATTGTTTGTGTTTGCGTATCGTTTAATGAAATTGAACGATACGCAATCGCAGCATAATTTAGGTGTTAATAAAAATGATGCTATTTATACGTCGCACAATCGCATTCTCTTGTTCTAACAGAACCATCAATTAAAACGTAAACGCTCTTTTGCCTGCAAAGAAAAATAATTATGCACCATGAAAACTGCTAACCATTATTTTGCGATTGTTGCATAATAGCGATGCAAAACGAAAATTATGTAACGCACATTTATCTGGACACTTCGAGCCCTGCAGATGTGGGAGTCAACAATTTGAGGGCAACCACAAAAGCGAGTGTGAGTGTCGTTAACATTTTTCACCCTCTAGTCCGTGGAAAGTGGCAAATTTGTTAAGTTATTCTAAACAATTCAAAAAGTTTGGCCTCTAGATCTACGATTACGGGTAAACCAAATATGAAGATGCTGCTCGAATTTTCCTTTAAAATGCCACAATCTGTACGTCTTTCTCTTATGGTTCTGTAGTTACTGAAAATTTGTGTTTTTGGAGGTATTTACAGCGTTATGCTGAACCAAAACAGTGTCATATCTGCATGTATTTTTGTTAAAGGTTCCTTCCCCTGATATCTGTTTCGAGCTCCTCACTAATTACTGACCTTCCACTGTCTTCAACACCTAACTTCTTGTTTGAGGAAATGCAATATAGTTTATAGGGAATGGTAAAAACAAATTACTTGGCTGCTTACTAATAAAGTTTTCCTTTTAGGGTGATTTAGCCAAGAAAAAGATTTACCCAACAGTCTGGTAAGTAGGTTGTGGTAGGAAGGGCCTTGTACCCGCAGAAACAAGTAGTGCTAATAGTTGAAGACCTAAGCTTTCCCTGGTTTATGCAATGTACTGAAATGCATCAATACGAGGTGGTCCACAAAAATGTCACAACGTGAAATTTAATAGTATAATTTTTTT
>JAHWFP010185675.1:0-17734 GCA_023313725.1 Lithobius niger | reverse complement strand
CCTTCGGTTGCCACACTTCTGGCACCCCTTGGGTACTTTTTTCCCTCCACCGAAGAAAAATAAGTTCTATATTTTGGATTGTTTTCTAGCTGGTGACTATTACTATTCCTTTCAAGCACAAATTGCCCCTCCCACCTCCTTCTCTGTCTTTATCCTTTTCTCCCCCCCTCCCCTCCCCCCACCTTCCACTCAACAAAATGGTTCAATAAAACTGTGAAAATCAACTATACGGCGATCCTTAAAATATACAAGACATCTTAAAAATGGACACTGAACCCGGAAAGACAGCCGAATATTAAAGCACGCAAAAGTTTCCGGGACTCGGCCCTGGACTTTCCATGGGACATTTATTGCACTTTCTAAGACCACCTAGCGATGGTTAGAAGTCAGGCATACATCACCATCAGATGTATATGGTAAGACCCCATGTCATCCCTGCCATCCCTGTCATCCCTCCAAATGCCACAAGCGCTTTTTCCTCGCCAGTTTGACTCTGCGGTCTGCAATGAATGGCGGGAGCGCTAGCAACCATCATCAAAATAAAATGACGTTAAACTATGTGCACAATAAGAAAAACAGAATTTCGCAGCGGTAAAAATACCGCCGAATTAAAAAATAAGCAATGGTTTACCACTAAAAATACTGTTACTACGAATACTGCAAAATGAACTACACAATTCCCTGGACATATTTCTGACCAAATATCGCTCACTTTGACACTGTAGATTGTACAAATACTTGCCTACAGTGTGAAAGTGTAAACAATCTACAGTGTGAAAATGAGCGATATTTGGTTGAAAATATGTCCAAGAATTTAATGGTTTACCATTCCAAGGTTGCCCAATTGCCCAGATATATTTGGCTCCTTCTTCCACCCATTGAAGAGAGGGAGCCACCACCGTACTAGGGTTTCTGAACAATCTTGTATGAAGAAGGTTGTAGACTAGGCGCAGTTCAAGTACTCCATGTTGAACCAACCTCTTTGATAAAAGCGTACGTACATTATTATTATTATTGTTGTTGTTGTAAACCAAAGCCAAAATGTGCCTGTTGGACAATTTTATCATGCGAGTAATTTTTTACGCTCGTAGATCACTTAGTTGTTTACTACAACTTATTTTACAAAGGCAGCAACCTGCTTGTGACAACCATGTTTTGGTCATGGACGTTAACACCGGGGAAAACTAGAAACAGCGTCAAACTTGAAGGTAAAATAAAAAGTACTGAAAGATCTCAGATTGGCAAAGGACCTTTTTCTTTGATTACTTTGCAAAAAACGTTAAATAAACAAATTTAAGCTGTAACTTGAAGGTAGAATTTTTAAGGCCCAAGGCCTGAGAACAAACTGCTTTTCCAAATGGCCTAATCTGCATTTGTTTTCGCAGATTATCTGCAGAAATTTCCATTTCTTCTGCTAATTAATGCATCACCGTGTGGAACCTATGTAGAACCCGTTTGCCAAGCAGCCTTTTAAAGAATTGTATTACATCAAGTTCTATATAACTAACCTGACAATGTTAAATTTTCGGTTTTATGAATTATTGTCAACTTATCCCACACCCCGATTTTAAATTTTGTGTAGTTCACGATTTGAAGAGTTATTGATTGCATGGTTGAGAAACATCACTGCACATTTCACTGCATTAACACACCAAGCCAAAATAATAATAATAATAATAAAAATCAGTTAAAATAAAACACAGTTTGCACTTTACGAAAGCTCAAAATGTAATAGTGTACTTACTTACCTTGCTGAGACACAACCATAGCTTGGTGGATCTCCTGGAGGAGGGCGAGGGACGTGAGCAGATAACGAGAGGGAGTCAGACTCAGCAGGACTGCTTTCACCCGTATCCTCAAGGACACGAGACGGTACACCGCGGATTGAGTGTCCTTCATTTTGAGATGACTCCGTGCCATCCTTGGTTTCGGAACCAGAATCATCAGGGCCAGGAGTCTTACGTCGCATCCTTGTTCTGTTGCGTTGCTCTACAGGGCTTTGTCCTTGTGAACGGCGACGACGGAATCTAAGTTTTGTGTCTAGCTCGTCAGTGACATATTTATCAATGCCTTGCCGACGACGCCTGATGCCCGGGGTGTACCCAGCATTTGAGATGGAAGAGCCACCATCCTCAATGCTGACGCTACGCTGGAATTCCAAGGGATGTCGCCTTTCTTTGTCAAGCTGCTCTTCTTCTCCAAATAAAGGAGCGGTCAAGCTGCGTCGCAGAGAGGTGGTGTATCCAACGCTATCGTGGTCCAGCATCTCAATCCGGGACAAGGGACGTGGCTTGGGGGAAGGCTTTGGGGGAAAACAAGGATCTGAACCTGTGTCTACTACAGTGGGCTTTAGGGGGTCGCCACGACCAACCGGTTGGTCAGATTCTGAAGTGACTGAATTTTCGGCTTTTTCTTCAACAGATTGACTAGTAAGGACATCACTTGTACTTTCGGCAATTAAAGCTGGTATTTCTGGTAGTGGGCTCACAGATATATCTGATGCTACGTGCCTGTCCCCTTCGCCATTCATGGCAGTGGGTGGGACTAGAGGAGACGACACGTTGGTGCTAGCTGCTGAAATGCTGTTTCCTTGTTTGCCAAGGTTGCTTTTGCTTCGGTCTGTGTGAGGTATTTTTTTGATTGGCGTTGTTGAGGAAGATGATGTATCAGATTCCTCTTCTGCTTGGATTTTGCTAATTTGTACATTCCCAATTCGATGAGGGCCGACTGCATTTACTTTCCCTGAAATACCTAGGAATTTTTCTCGTATAAATGTCTCCGTTTCGTTACGATCCTGGAGATCAGGAGTAATTACACTGCATTCAGCTGGACAGATGACTAGTTGTCCACTCTGATTAAGGCCACTGGATGCCACTTTGCTAACACGGGGAAAAACAGGAGGTGGTTGAGAACTTGGTCGAAGAGGCTTTTGACTGGTAATAGTAGTAACTGCAGTCATGTCCTCTTCAGCTGCCTCAGTGCTTATTAGTGAACGACGTTTTCTTAAGGCCACTTTCTCCAGGCCAGGTGAAGGTTCTCCATTAGTCAGTGGATGACCATGACCTTTACCGTGCTCTACAATGATGTCAGGACTAGATCGCCCATCTCTTGATTTATCACCCATTTCTTGAGCTAGATGCATTCCACCCTGGACCATGTTTGTAGCAAACGACATCTCTACCACAGTTACAGGTAGAATGCAGTTGTCATCAAAGGCGTACTCCATCAAACTACAGTTAGCCAAATCCCCAACTCTACGTGGGCTAGTTGACTCACTTTTAGAAACTCTTGCAGCTGCCGGTTTTGTGTGGCTGAAAGCAGCGGCTCCTGCATGGGGATGACGTTCTTGCCTGTGGCAGCTAATCCCTATAGCTGGGTCACTTCGAATTTTTAATACGCCTCTTTGAGTATTGTCACCAAACTCGTTACTTTTAAGAACATTGTCCTTCGATGGAGATTTTCGCATCACAAGCAGCTGGCCCTCATCTGCTTTCTGCAAACGCTGTTTGCTCTGTGGTATTTTGGAAGATATTCGCCCATGATCAGTACCTTCTTCTGTCTTTCGAACAGGAGCAACAGGAACTGGTATTCGGCTTACATGACGGCAGTGCTCGGCGTTTGGATCATCCGTCCGGCTGTAGTGTACACTGTTTGGCTTCATCTGAGGTATCCGTGATAATCCTCGTGAAGCCGGATGGCTGCCATCGCCGAGACTCTCGTCACTTTTAGCACTGCTCAGTTTCTCTAGTACTGAACGTGGACTGTGTTGACTAGGTTCACCTACACTGTCGTCGCTTTTGTACGAAAAGCCTACATTGTGCTCCAAGTGGACACCTGTTAAAATCTCTGACTTTGGCCTTCTGGTTTCAGGTTTTTCGTGACTGACAGGCGGAGGGGGAGGAGTACCACGCGGGGTAGATGGACCTGAACCAAAAGATCGAAGTAAGCTAGATTTATGGAATGCGGACGAGAGGTCGGCAAGGTCGATTAAGGAAAACTTCTGTTCTTTCAGCTCATCGGGGCAGTCATCTGTATCTTTTTTTGCCTTAGAGGATGTAGCTGTTTCTTTTGGTGGAGTCTTGTATTCTTCTTCATCCTTTTCAGCGTCTTGTTCTACGTCCTTACTTTCCGACCTAACGGACCGGTTAACTGCTGGCTTTCCAGAAGTACCAGCTCCTCCTTCAGTTACAAGGTTGTCTTCTCTTGGTAATGGAGCATCGAAGTACACAGAAATGTCCTCCGGTGGTAAGCCGGGACTTGCAGGAACAGAAGCCGTTTTAATGGTAGTTTCAGTCGTCCCACTTTTGTTAAGTTGGGTCGTTTTGCTGCCATCGCTCGTCTCCATTACTGGTATGGGTATCAAGGGCATATTGTCACAAAGCATTTTCTTATTTCCTTCTCCAGTTGCAGCAACTTCTCCAGAATCCTCATTCTGAACATCCTGTTTCTCCTGCCCAGTACCAACACTGCTGCCAGCAATGTTTGCTACGTCAGCTACATCAGAATAACTGGCGCCTCTGGCTGTGTTTTCTACAATTTGTCCAGCAACTGTAATTTCAGCTCGCCCAACAGTCATGGCGAGGTCGCCCAAGTGAATTTCAAGCTTGGCTTCCACGGGCATGTTTTCTTGCTGAGATTCCTGCTCTACAGAGAATAATCGACTGAATGAAGGCATGGACTGTCTCCGCTCTTGAAGGCTAGAATTATCAGCATTTTCTTGAGATGAACGTTCCTGTTTCACAGCTATATTGCGCATCACATCCACCTCATACACGATCTCATCAAAAGTTGCTTGCTGTAAGCGAGGTGGTTGCAGGTTAGGGCGTATGTGATTTGAAAAAATTGGCATGCTCCACACACGAGGAATGCCTATGTGAAAATGTTCGTGATCCACATCAATATTGAGGTAGTCAAGATTTGCTGGCCGAGAAATGGTGCGGGATGCCTCAGCAGCCAATCGTTGTCGTTCAGAACAACGTTGCCGTTCCAGCCTTGATTCTTCTGAAATTTTTGAAAGTTCTCTTTTTATTGAATTTTCTTTGGAGTCACGTTTTAATTCTACAGGCTTTTGTGGAGTTCCTACTGGAGAAGTGTGCTCTTTGAGAACCTCTTTTTCATGTCGATCATCCAGGCAAGAGTGGTGCACACCCTCGTTAGGTGATGGTATGTGACATGAATGTCGGCTGTGAACACGGTGTTCTGGAGACTGAAGTTGAGCATTTTCCATCTCGTGATCAGTTTCTTCGCTGTCGTCGAATTGCGATTTCCACTGTGAAGCAAGAGTTAAGCCGCCACCACCTTTGGTAACCTGTTGGAGAGCTGACACGTTGTCATCTTCAGCTACTGCAAACTGAGTGAAGGAAAGATCTTTGTGATACCGTGCCCGACTTGATGGATGAAATCTGCGATGCCTATGTTCTTTGCGCTCGCGCCCGTCTTTCTCAGCTTTTGAATCAACGGGAGGAGTACCAATTGGCGTACTACGGCTTCCTTCCCCAGGACCAGGCCTTCCACCTTCATACGAGCAATAACTGCCTTCCTCTGTGACCTCACGTACTCGAGGACTGGGAAGCTCCAAGTTCATTGGTTCTCCTTCATGCTCCGTTTCTGCTGATCCACTAATCTTCAGTTTTGTGAAGGGTCTACGGCCAATTTGAATACTGTCTCTTGCTGTGTTCACACTCTGAAGCTGATTATCATTGGCCGTGGACACATTGGTGGGCAGTGCATTATCATCCGCTTCTTCTGCCTCCTCTTCTTCTTTCTGTTCTTCTACATCTTTTTCCATGGCATCAGTCTTTGGCTTTTTCGGAGATTTCTGCACTTCTCGTTCCATACCTTCAATTTTCTCATACTTGATCACATTGGCATTGCGGTTGTTGTCAACATGGATAATGCGATCTTTCGGAGTTGGGTCGAAATCTTGAATGTATGCCTCACGTCTTCTCCGCCGCCGCATTTCCTTGTCATACTCCTGCATTACTTCAAACTCTTTGCATTCCACTCCATTCATGGCGTCGGGTTCAAAGTTTTCTTGATTATCTTGGTAGCTGGCCATGATGTTGTCGTCAAACATATTGTCGGTAATGTGTGTTCCAGGAGGCAACAACCTGCTGGGATAAGAAAAAGAAAAGGCTATATCAGCTAACAAATTCATGCGGGAATCACTGATTACATGGAACATGGTTATTAAAACACCGAACTAGTTCCCTTCTCCCTGCACCAAAAGAGAGAAAAAAAGAAAATAATACATAGTTTAACAATCAGAACATTACTAGTTTATTACACGCTTTACCTTACCTTTTAAAGCATTTATGAACACGTCATGGTTAATGACAACATAATGTCTATAACTCTTAATCACTTGTTTTAGCCATGTTCAAAATTTTCAACTTCAGTTATAACTACAATAAAATTAGGAATTTTTAGATGAGCTTGGCCCTCTTTTATAAGAAATACAAAATCAAAGCTCATTAATATTCCATCGAATGAGGACAGACGAGATGCTAAATCCATTACACTACAGATCCATTACACAACAGATCAACAAAGCAAAACATAAAAATCTCAGGTTGACTGCACTGAAAGACAGCATAATTCATTATAAATTTATTATTTTATAATTATAAATAATTAACAATTAACAATAATATATAATTATCAATAAAATTATAATTTGGTTGACACAATAAATAACATAATATGTAACTAACATAAGTAACAAAGATTGTTGTAGACCTCCTACCTACCAATATTTTCTAAGAAAATATTTAAACGTACAGATCCAGATTTTTTTTTGAAAATTAATGAAGATTGCGATTCACAAATGAAGTAAGCTTTATGATGAAAGAAAAAAAGAGGCCCGACACTCTGGTCTGGGACACTATTAGTCACTTCAAACAGAACATACCCATACATACAGAGCATGCCCATCTTTCTGTTACCAACTTTTCACACTAGCAACATTAAAAAAAATAGGAGTCAGTCCTCAGCTAGTGATGATGACGTCAAGCGAGTCTTTGGCAGACGTCTGGGTATGTTGCTCCCGCTAAGATGTTGGCCACTACAACAGGTAGTTGGCAGAAATAATGACGACCTCCATGTTATCTGCTGAAGATCCTCCCCTTTCCACACTAAGTAGTAACTACATTGTAAGTAAGAGTTCAAATTGGTTATAACATGAAGAGGACAAGCTGAAATTGTTCAAGAGTGCCACACAGCGAGACAAGTGATGAAGTGGCTTCCTACGTAGTGAACGTAGTTCTTAAACTTACAAAGAAAAAAGTAACAGGTAGGCACATATGTTGGGCTATTCCTTGCAAGGATGGCAGATACACATCCAAAGTAAATTGAAATGGAAGTCAACATCTAAAGTAAGCATTCCTTACTACTTGGCTATAATTTGTAGAAGGAAGCTTGCTGCTCGAGTAAAGCCACTCGATGTGAAAGTTTAAATCATACAGGCCTTCTTGCGTTCTTTTTTTGTTTTGTTTTGTTAGTCTGTTCTGGATCTTCATAAGATTGAGATCTGATGTGGACCCTTGTATCAATTTAAAGAAACTCATACAAAAATATTAGTAAACAATTACAAACCACCATGGAACAGGTTATGAAATATACAAATTGATTATTTTCTTCATCAATTCTTATCAAACTATCAGTTTTTATGTTTTAAGTAGCCTCGTAAAACTTTCAAAAATGAACAACGCCACTGGTTCACCTAAAGGGGCAAAAGTTAAGTAATAAATTAAGAATTAGAAGCATTGCACAAGCAGTTTTCAGTTTACAACACAGTAAAACCTCAATTACCAGAACAAATTGAGATCAAGGAGCGTTACGTAACTGAAAAATTCCAAAAATTGAATTAGCACACAAAACTAAGAAAAGCATTTTTTAAATTTTATTTTGGAACTGCTTTATACTAGTAGAAGATCACAAGATGACTTTGGATAAAATTAAAGAAACAAACAGGCTCAATTTCTCATGCTTGTCTGCAAACTGTGAAGTGCACAATAATTTTTTGTTTGAAAAAAGGGTGTTCAAATAATTCAGATAATTATTAAGGTTCCACTACAACATTAAACTTGTTAAAGAGTAAATCCATGGGTTGGCGAACCTCCGTACTTCATGAAAAGATTGATTGGCTTTAATTGCAAGATGCGTAAATCGAGATCAAACAGGAACTAGGGAAGAGCTGTACATAGCTATGTCACTACACAATGGATTTCAATCATTACTGTGAGAAACATTAATGATTAGGTAGGTATAAACAGTGCTTTTGCAATAAAATTATGTTAGCTGCTTTGACACACGTACAAACCACATTCCATTTTCACAATATTTATATCTGGAATACTGACCACACACCAAACAGCAGACTGTTGTGCAGAAATAAAAAACAAAAATTAATAAAAAAAAATTTAAAAATCCAACGCACAAAAAAAGGACTAAATGCAATACCAAAACTGCCAATTACATTGTACGGACTGCAAAATTAGGAAGAGAACTCCTAGCAAAACACTGCAACTCAGTTTGCATGGGCTTGCGTGTATGTGTATTCATTGAGAATGGCTTGGGCGAGCCAGTTTTATTTTAATACTTCTACTCCCAAGAAAGAATCAGGGTGATGCCCAAGAATTAGTTATGGCATGTGGACAGTGTACAAAAGATTTACAATGGATATGCACAGTTAAAATGTGTAATGATGTCCAGTTGAACAATTTTTTTTTTATATTACAGTACGCGGACATGTACAAAAGATTTACAATGGATATGCGCAGCATAATGTGTAATAATGGCATATGAACACAAGAAATTTAGGCGTGGCACGTGGACAACGTACAAAAAGATTTAAAATATCAAATATGAGTAGTAAGACAGCTAACTTCAGTATAAGAACATTTGCCAAAAGTATGCCACGATAAAAATTTTACATTCATATTTTGTCAAAGTAAAATAATCAAATAATACACAAAGCAACATTTGCGAAGTACTAGGAATCTACGAGTGCTAAAAAAGTGGGTACCGTTCGCAAAATGCAGTAAAGTAATTATTATTCCATACTGAAACTCGCATATTGAAGAGACCTGCGGGTTCATGATGGCGAAGCTAGCAGAATCTAAAGTTAAATGACTGTAAAACTGCCTCCATAACTAGAAATTTATGCATTTTAAAACAGGAGGGTTTACTAAAACTTTCCAATTATTTTTTACTTTCCTCTAGCATTCAGAAAAGCTTTCGGAAGAAGTACTGTAACTCTTAGTCTTAAAGGCATTTAAAAACTAACCGCTACTTGGAAAAAAAAAACCTTAACATTAACCAAGTATTTCATCTGGAGTGACTTAACTTTGCGGTATGAACGACAGGCAGAAAAATGACAATACGGCACTGCATGTTCACGATTATTGGTAGACAATTCCAACATAAGATGTTAATTTCTTAAGGATAAAACCATAATCACAAATTCAATCCAACACAAAACTTTAATATTTGGTAAATAACCATGGGAAAATAATAACAATTTGCACGAACACCTACATTTTATTTCACTTTAAAAAAAAAAAGTCATAATGCAGGTAAAAATGTTGTGTAATTTAATGGTGGTCTGCAAACTAACTACTTGCTTAAAAACTGTTTGCTTAGTGTTGAACCAACAATGAATTTCATGTACTTAAAATATTTCATGTACTTAAAATTTTTAAGTTTTTCAATCAACGGTGAACGTAACCTGCTGAGGAGACTTTGACGTTCATCAAGCAGTCTAACAGTCTTAATACGAGGAAAGGTAGTTACTACAACTTTGAACCGAGATCCTTTGTCAAAAAAAAAAAGCTTGTCTTGTAAGCTTCACATCAAGCTGCATGGACCACAGTGGTTAAAAGCAAAGGTTTTCAATGGCAACAGATGTACTGTTAAGTAAACTTTTGCACACAGCTTTTAACTAGCACCAGGTTGAAAACGGCGGAGTTATGGGACTGACATTAACTTCTTGGTTGGTAGTAAGCAATCCTTAACAAGGTTAACAACTACATTATTTTTCCCACGCAATAACAATTTAGGAATGAGTTGGCTTAATTAAATTGATCTATTATGCCACTTCGTTGTTATGGTTTGCTGTCTCGTGTGCAAATAAAGTACGCCACCGGTTGTTGAAGGTGGGCGATGAGAATGATGCACCTTTTGCATGAGGTGATTGCAGTCTATGAACCAATGAGTCAATGAACCTAATCCTTAATTGGTGTAGCGACTTGGCCTGTATTTGAGTATTCTTACATTAACAAGTACTTTTTTTAAAACAAACCTTGCGTACATACAAAACTAAACTAGGCTAAACAGACTAAGTGAATTTTCTCTATGGCATGGAGGGATAAAAAAATCTATAATTAAAACTGCATGTCGCTTAACAATCAGAAGTATACAACACATTCTGATGCTGATAGAATACTTAGCCTATACAACAAAACGGTATCCCATCAAAACAGCGCGGAAATAACGGCACACAATAGAACGACGGCTGCAATACAGCGCACGACAAATCAGCACGTGACAAAACAGCACGATAACATAACAGCGCAACGACAAAATAGCTTGGATAAAACAGTGTGTGATAAAACAGTGCAAAAGTGGTTCAAAACGATGGCGTTTCTAGAATTGTCGGTGCTCTTCTCAGATCAAAATAAAAAGTTAGTGCTCCACAATTCGCACACTCAACTAAAACCAATTTTTGTGTTGTGAGTCGGGGCCAACAAAAGTTGCGTTTAATATAAACTGTAGATAAGAACACAATAAAACAATAGGAACACTAATACAGTAAATAAATATACTCATTACAAACATAGTTGAAAGTTAGGAAAATGTGGAACTGATGCTCGACTAGCTTCGTGGCACTGCCCACATCTTTCAGTTGCAAGTCTGATTTGATTTTATCCAGTGTGTTGGTTTTACTTATATTTATTTACAAGACTTTTTCCCCGTTTCCCCTTTCACTTCCCCTAACTATGTTTTAAACCAGTCATTTTTTTTATAGCACAACAGCTGAGTACTGTATTGTCGGCGAAATTTTACTTGAAAATTGTTATTTTGTTCCTAGAGCATCCCATTTTAAAACGACTTTTTACTAAATTTTTCTCTTTTTGCCTAAATACGTACGACAGAACAAGTGCCCCAAGCAACAAATTATCCCACCCCCACCCTCCTCATCAGCACATAAAAAATGTGTACTCTGATCTGAGGAGAGCATTGACAATGTTTGAAACGTCATCGTTTTTAAACAGCGTTTTCCGCTATTTTGTTGCACGTTGTTTTGGCCCAAGCTATTGTTTTGTCACGCTGTTATGATACCGCGCACCGTTATTTCTGTGCTGTTTTGACGTATATCCCAACAAAACTATGCAACAGAACATATAAGAAGAATGCTAATGCCAATAAGAAGGCCAATGCTATAAATAATGCTTTTTGTGATGGTGTTTCTTTTCGTATAATTTAGCCAGTGTGTGCAAAATACTACTGCACCGTGTGGTGTTTAATGCGAGAAAAACTAAAACAAAGGTCGATAGAATTTACCTTATTGGGCTGATGTCCTTCAACACATTATCTACCCCAATTAAATTAATAAAAAATACTTTAATGCTGACGATTCTCAAAAGCAAATTCCTTTTCCCCTTCAACACTCCGTAAGTGGACAACTGTTGCAGATCACATGGCAGCTTCCCGTTGCTGCTTCTGGTAGTAATTAGGCGCGATTAACAACTAACTTACAACAGCAGCAATCAGGCTGGGATGACATTACATGAAAGCTTTATAATGCTTTAAAAATATAGCTTGAAGTCATTTCAATTTATTTATACAATAGTGTGGGCAAAAGATTACTTAACATTTACACTTGCTTTTTGTTCTTGTAACTTGGCAAAATTAGAGTTGAACCTATTAACATTTCATTACCCAGCATTCATAAAGTTTTGAAGTACCATTTACTTATCTTGAACTATTGCAATCAAAATGTTTTGGTCTGGTAACGGGATCTCTGAAAACTTCTACTACTGCATTCAATTTATTACACAAATCATTTCCGGAATAAGTGGCATGCACCAGATTACAGATGCAAGTTAACATTTTTGTAGTAATATAATCTTAATGTTTCAGTAGAATGGTTATTTCAACAATTAGGACAACACATTATACTCGCTCCCACGATCTGGCAAATGTCAACAAATATCAGAATGGGCCTTTGCCCATAATGACGGTAACCTTTAAAGTAAGGACAATGACGCAACACCCCGAAAACAAAGCGGCAGTTAGAACAATTAATAAAGAAGTCCTTTGTCTTCACAATATGGCCAAAAACCCCATCCTTCCCTCATAAAGCAGTCTGTTAATCGACAACGTGAACGTTATTGAATTGTCAGTCTTTCAATTAGAAGACCCACTTCCCTTCTTGAGTGAAGTTTATTTTTATGAAGCTTGACTGGACTAATAAAGGTAAATCAGCGTCCTAAGAATTAGTAATATCAATCCTTTCCAAATGGTGGCTCATCGAGTTTCATAGGATTTGCATCCAGATACAACTTAAGTCTAAACTAGTTCCAAGCAAGAATATTCTACATTAACTATTAAACACTGCCGTCACACTCCCCGGCAAGGAAGGTTGGTCTTGCATATATTTACAGGATTCTCAGTCTCACACGCCATTAACAAATATTTTCCACATCTTTTCCAGAATTTTCAAGAAGTATTTTTTACATTTCCATACGGTATCTTAGTGGAACCTTTTTTAAAGATACTTGCTTCCATTATATTGAATGTTCGCTTTCTTGGGTTAAAACAGATTTTTTTTACATTCCCAATCCCATGTAAACTTACATAAATGTTAGAGTTACCAGACGCACTCACCCCAAAGACAGCAAGCTATGTAGGGAAGTCTGCACAACTGCATGGGGCAACTGGTAAGCTGCATTGCCGATGCCTTAGTTTACGTTTAAACAAATCCAAAAATAAAACCAAATAGCTGGCGATTTTTATCTATGTTACAACTGCAACCACTTCCCCCAAAACACCAACATTTCAAGCACTTTTCAGGTCGTACAACAAAATTCAAGCATCAATTTTCAAGGTTACAAACCATTATGCCACTTTTTACGAACTTTCAAGGTTTTCCAGGTTTGTGCAATCCTACATCGGTATCCGTTTCAAAGATACCGATGCCGAAACTGATCTCGGTCACGACGAGATTTATTTTTGCGCTTCCATTTCTGGTGGTCTGCAGTCAAGGCACAGCAAGATTTTGATCAGCGATGTTGAAGTGTAGTGTCTGTCTGTTAGGTGTTCATGAGTAAGGTGCTCATTAGTGCATGCTGATATAGACTTAAGAGTGTTTCTACAGTGCATTGTCACTGTAGGCGGTCCCCAACTACAGCCCATGGCCCTACAATGCAATTTTTTTTCTGCAAGTGTTAAGTTTTCTCTTTTGTGCCGTCAATTACTGGTTTTCAACTTTTTGCCTTGCAACAGTATAATTTACTTTGCACTTCTGTGATAAGCTACCTCCACTCCTTTCCTTCAGCTCACACCCTCTCATCACCTCGTCCATTACTTTTTCAAAGAATATAACACAAAGCAAAATTCCATGCGAGAACTGTGAACTCACCGAATTATACACATGTCCTCCTGAAAACAATTTCCAGGAATTACTAGCTCCGGTTTGTTAAAGTGTTCGGAAGCGCATACACCTGTGAACAAACTTTTCACAGATGAAGTTTTCATAAGTATCAGAGTGTAGTGGGGTTTCCACTTCTCCAACTACTGACTAATAGGCCTGTGAGAAACAAGCCCATGGATTCCACTAGCTACTAGTGAGTAGAAAAAAAAATCTGGTTGCCAAACGTACACAATTCAATAACCTGGCTCACGACTTGAAAAGTATGGGAGCTCAGTCCTATGCCAACATAATGTCCCCAGACAACACCATTACTACTACGTTTTTTTGTTTTCCTCATTGTTTCCACACAGACATAATATAACAGACGACGATTAAAAAGCAATGTGGTGGCAGTGATTTTCTGATGCGTGCAGAAGACTGAAGGTGAGGGAAGTGGTTCAGCTACCTATGACCATTAGAGTCTTTTCAATCATGTTGTTAATTGCAGAACTAAAAGACAAGCCTGAGCCACAGATGGCGAAGATAATGGTAAAGTGGAATTAATTACGCTTCCAGTCATGCGATAAAAGAACCACCAATTCATGTCAGTGGCACACAAAAAAAGCAATAAAGGTCCAATTTTGCCTTATCTAGATTCACATCAGCAACCCTTCTGCAAAAAAATCAATACCTCAGTTCCATTGATGACATAATATGTGAAGATAATCTCACAAAAACGCGATATGGGAAAATTAGTAAAATTTTCAATTATAAGAAAAAACGTACAGCAATAAATGATCGTGTGTCACCCAAAAAATTCAACTAGGTCATTTCAAAGGTCAAATCCCCCCCCCCCCCCATGCAGGCAGCATTTTTTTTTCATGTTTCCCCTCCTCTCCACCAAGTTTGTTTAAGATCTAGCCTGCATAATAATAAAAAAATTAAGCGAAGGGGAAGACTTAAAAAAAAAGTGCCCTCATACACCGTCACCTCTTGGCCATAAGTCATTTTAAAACAACAAGCCAAGATACAAAAAATATGGAAAGGGGGTGAGGCAGTGCCTGAGAAACGCATTTCTCTTTTTAAGTAGCCTTACTACTTTTTTCTTTTAATTAGGCACAGTCACTGGTGTTTTTTGTGTTACGCAGCCCTGAATTACTTTTGTAAATTTCCAATATTATTACATAAAATAATCCTGTACACGCAGCATACCAACATACCTAACCACTGAGACTCGTACTTTCCACGATCACAGTCTTTCGTGCAGTTTGCATCAGTTCAAAAGCTGGCTACGAAAATGTGAGATGAATACAAAAAAAGCTGCAGAATCCCAAAAATGAGCAGCAGAGTTCGCAAATATTTAAAAGGAAATATTGCCAATTTTTAAATTACCGGTATGAGAGCACAATGAAGTACTTAAAAAACGAATATTCAGTCGCAAAAAAATGTCATACAGAACATTCATCACTCCAAGGTGAAGAGTAAAAAATGAAACATCAGGATCTGACTGCCGAGATACCTTTTCTATCTTACTATAATAACCGTTTGATACGCGGACTTTTTAAATGAAGATAGATTTTTTTTCTCTCCGTTTGTGTTTAGGTTAGGCCTGCATTGTACGAGGGAGGGTTTTATTTTCAGTTTTCAGTACAGTCACAAAATCGGAGAAAAATTTGCAAAATTTGATTCCACTCACAGTACAAAATTACACAAACTGTGTCTTTTAATACAAAAAAAAAAGAATAAAAATAAAATCCTTGGCTATATTTTCCTGCCAAGTGGAAATCAAAATTAAAATATAAATTGCAAAATGTTGACGGCTGTTCTTAAAACTTTACAACAAGAATTAACAAGAACTCTGCCTCAAATAGACGGCAGGCAAAGTGCATTTCACAGATTTCTATTTTGGTCAAAGGCAGCATTTTACCGTTAACTAGAAGCAATTAACGAAGCAAGCAGTCTGCATCAAAGACTGTCCTTGTGAGGATACACAATGTGTAAAAAAAAATATCCTCACAAGGACAGTCTTTGATGCAGACTGCTTGCTTCGTTTACCCTTTACCTTGTGATTTCTTTATTTATTTAGAAGCAATTAGTATTCGACATGTATTAACTGAATTTTGCTATTTATTCCAATGTAAGAAGGGTAAATCAATATTTAGTAAATATCATCAAAAAGGCTGCTTTGGTAAGAGCTCCCAAAACACACTACCTTAGCGGGCCTGACTGCCGACATTGAGGATACTTATGGAGGATAATTTGTGAAAATATTTTCATGCAAAACACGGATCAATCAATTCAATATGAAAAAAAAAACTGTTTATTTTAAATTAAGAAATATTCTTAAATCATTAGTTCACATGAAAATAACGCTGTGTGCACAGTACTTACATAGATTATTTTTTTTCACCCATTGGAACTGAACACCCGTCTTATAATTTTGAATGCATTACATGTACGGCAGCAGCATTAAAATCCATCAGCACTGTTTACACTCAATAAAACGAATGCTAATAAAATTTGCGATAAAGCATACAATAAAAAGATCATTAAAATGTCAGTGGTGCTTTAGAAGCTGCTGAGCTTTCTAAGCTATGGTGGTCCCTGACACAATCTGACCTCGCCGAGTAACTAGAAATGTAGAGATTCAGTCAAAGCACAGTTTGTAAAATATTCAGTCTCTTTTTTTTTTCATCTTGGTGCTAAGAATCACAATGAATCTCGATAAGCCTTGTTAGAAAGAAAATTTCACAAGTTATTTTAAGATATTGTACTGGTCTGAATGTAAAGAAGCTCAAAAATACGACAAAAAAAACAATAGAAAAAAGCACAATAATTGTTATAAGGCAGGTGGCTCTTACCTGAGTGTTAGGCAGTGTCTTTGTTATTAATATTTACCGTATTTCCCCGAATATAAGACGGTTCATCGTAGAACAGAATAGGTAACGCTTTTTCAAATAGGTGGAATGGAAACGTTGTTTACGCTAATTTTCGACAAGCATATAAACACAATGTCGTTTGTGTTTACATGCTTACCGAAAATTAGCGGAAACATTGTTTACGTTCCACCTTTTTGAAAAAGCATTACCTATTCTGTGCTACGATGAATAACAGAGTTCAAAGTACGAAACCACACGCAATATACGATGGTACTTTTTAAAAAAATGTATACCATTAAAATAGCAGCATCGTCTTATACTTGCATGCAAACTCAATCAAACCTTGTCCGATTTTGATGTTTGAATACACCATTCGAATCGTTTTTCCGAAAGCCACCGAATGGTGCTAATCAATCTCGAGCCATTTGTTCTATTATTTGTTTTATTTAGCAAAAAGTAAACACATTCTGAAATTCGCCTCAGTAGGCAGTCCGAAATTGAAGATGTCATTACAGTTTTACTAGTCTACAAACTAATAAATGTAAATACCAAGCTTTATGAAAGCCTTGCTAAAGTCAACAGTCTTATAATTGCAGCCATTTATACCTTCAGAACATGCGAGCCCTAATATGTTACTCGTCTTATATTTAAATCGTCTTATATTCGGGGAAATATAGTACGAGTTGATATCGTAAGTATAGTTCAGCCGATACCAGTTCAAAATCAATTTTTTTTTTGTAGACGGGTTGTCAATATTTGGACTCTCATAACAAATTTTTAAGGTCCATTTTTGGGTATATTTTAGTTTCTGCTAAATAATTTAAAAAAAAAAGTGTTTGAACTACCTCTTTTTGTTAGCACCAATGGATAGCTCTCGCAAAGAAGATTCAATGGCATATTCAAATTTCAGGGTTAATTTACTTGTCTGAACATGAATATGCTCGACTAACTATCCCTAACTTGTACTTTCAACTATACCTGACCGAAACATTTGCATTTGTTTTTTTCAATTATGTACGGTGGGTCATTAACTTTATATACCACCCTGTAGTTTAGGCTACGTCCCGTCAACAAAATTTCCAACCAGGTGAAGATATTTAATGTCAAGAACATAAATTCGCTAAACCTATTTTTTAAATAAAAATTATTGTTGGACAGGCCCCCCCCCATGTTTCTCCACTTTCTGTGACACAGTTTTTTGTAACTTAAAACATTTTTCTGC
>JAHWFP010185674.1:19994-40252 GCA_023313725.1 Lithobius niger | reverse complement strand
TTCCTGTGATTGTGAAAATAAGCGTCGATTTAAGGTGATTTTTCAACAACATTTTTGTCTTGTTCCGCTTTATCTCGTGATTCGTCATCTTGCAATGTACTATAATAATAATAATATATAGGTTTGTTGCAAACGCAACTGGAGCGACAAGGACTGGGTGGTCACTGACTGCCGTCCGATGTTAAAACTAAAAAATTGTACACTATAAAAGTTTAACAGTAAAAAGTTTAAAACAAACACGATGGCTTGGCTGCAGAGGAAGGGTTGATGATATGGGGTTTGGGTCACGAATACCTTACCACCAAGGTTAGACCTACCAGAGACACGATGGTCCCCGATGGCATCGCCAAACGTGAGGGACAAGTACAGGGAAAAGCCAGGTAACGTTGTCAATGTTTCTTTAAAAATAATAAAATAATGCATCGTAGTTTAAAGCTTGGCCAATGCCAATTGTCAATATTCATAAAGATTAAAAAAAAAAATAATAAAACAATGAAAATGCATGAGACTGGTGTAGTGAAAGTTAAAAACTGAAGTGGGAAGTATGACCAGAGCTATTTACAATAAAAAAGATGTATGTAAATATAATAATAAACATGGAGCCAACCTGCAACATAGCGTGGCAGAACAGTTTGAATAAAAAAAAACAAAAAACAATTGCCTCTATGTGTGGAAGCAACTGGCCTGGCAAGGATTGTGACTCACCTATAACCAGCCAAATTTAATAACATAGTTTGATAACCACACACACTGTTCACAGATCGCCATGAAAGAAGACTACTGGAGTGGACGTCTCAAAAAACGATGCAGGGGCTCAGTTTTGAGCCTACTGCGAAAGATCGTGATAGAATTCGCATTTACAGTATCCTCCTTAAAGGAGTTCCAGATGGGGACGATGCGTACAGAAAAGAAATGCAAACGACAGTCAATGCGCGCTCCTGGGACAGCCAGCTTCCAATTATGTCCTCTGGTGCGGCCCAAACTCAGGGCCAGGTCAAAAAATGGAAGATCAATCTCTATAAGTTGGTGCAAGATCTGATAAGTCAGGTCCAAGTCGAGAACAATTCTGCGCAACTCCAGAAGCTCAAGGCCCAATCTCTCGAGACGTTCCTTTTACGAAACCTCGTGAAAACCAGGCAGTGCCTTCGTAAAGTGTCTCTGAACCGCTTCGATAGAGTCGATGTCGTGTGCCAAGTATGGCGACCAGACTGGAGTTGCATATTCGAGGATTGGGCGCACAAAGATCTTAAATGCCCAGACCCTCGTCTTAATGCTTCCGGATGTGAAGCAACGCCTTATGATTGCAGAACGTCGGTAAGCCGAGGCACAAACCTTTTGGCAGTGAAGAGAGGATTTCAAAGTTTGAGAGAACCAGATACCAAGATCTCGCACTTCACCTGTTAGTGGAAGGATCGACTGGTTCAATGTATACCGGGAGCAAGGGTTAGAGGTGCCAACATGGAAAGCATGGTATTTACCGATTGAAAGTGGGAGCTGCCAACGTTCAGACCAGACACTAACTACCTGAACCTGAGTCTCAAGGGCCCGAGAAGGGGACAAGGTGAGATTTTCTGCCCCGACCTTCAAATCATCCGCAAATTTAAAACCAAAGGTATCGTTATTTTCGAATTTCAGGTCATTTAGGTAAATAACAAATAGTAGTGGACCCAAGACAGAACCCTGTGGAATGCCACAGGGAACCTGTGTCCAGGAAGAAAAGGTATTCTCAATTGATACCCTCTGGGTTCTGTTCTGCAGAAACGCTGATGTCCAGTCGTGTACTTTTCCCACGAATACCACAATGGCTAAGCTTCAGAAGGAGCTTTCGATGAATCACCGACTCTAAGGCCTTTTTAAAATCGAAGTAAATAGTATCAGAAGGGATTCCCTCGTCCAGTGCGCTAGTCCAACGGTCTAAGACCAGGAGTAATTGGTGAACAGCGGACCTACCAAGAAGAAAGCCAAATTGGTCACGTTGAATAATACAGTGCTCTTGCAGGAAAGAGACAAGTTTATCTCGGATAACTGATTCCATAAGTTTGCAAGCAACGCAAGTGAGGGCTATGGGTCTGTAGTTCAGGGGGTCGGAGGGGGACCCCTTCTTAAAGACTGGGATTACAATTGCCTGACTCCAGGCAGATGGGATTTTACTTTGTGCAAAAGAAAGGAAAAACAATTTCGAGAGTGGATAACTGATTTCGAGAACCAAGGATTTAAAAAGGAAAGCCGACAAACCATCAGGTCCACAGGATCTGCTCCGTTTAATCTTGGTTAAAGAGGAAATAACCGTACTTTGAGGAAACTCGACCAAAGTGCACTTGGAGGTTAACGTGGAAAGTAAAAAGTGCAGATGACTAGGGTCACCGTTGTCAGAGATACTGTTAGAAGCAAAGACATCACTTAGTGCCTCGGATTTATCAATGTTCTCGGTCAAGTATATGTTACCCACTTTAAAAGGTGGGAGGGCTCGAAATGAGAACGTTTGACCTTCTGTAGTATTTTAATAGTGCAGCAAAATTTCCTCTCTGATCACAGCTGATTCCTTCTCTCTGTACCAGGCCTCAGTGGAGTCTTGAGTACTGCTTTCATGCAGAGTTGTATCTAAGCAGAGCAGAAGGGTGCGGGTTATGCTTGTAACTTCTTCATAGTTTTAGCTTTCTAATGCGCAATTTAGTAATGTGGCGAGGGTAGCCAGCACGACCATTCTTTGGAGGACGGGGTCTGTCTCTGCACTGGTCGATGTGGCCTGTCAAAATTCGGTGAAAACAAGTCCAGGCCTGTTCAATGTCATAATGAACATGACAAATTAGATTGTCCCAGTCAACAGTAGAGAGTGAGAGCCTAAGTTTAGCAAAGTCAATCTTTCCCTGTCTAGAAATGGGGGCCCCAACTAAAGACTTTCCAGAACCAGTTCCAGAACCAGGTCAACCAGCTGGCGAAGTCCCAGGGGTGCAACAAGTTCCAGAAAGTACTCATGATGTTGATAAGAGGCGACTTTCCGATCCCAAATAACGGTCGAAAGGTTGAAGTCACCCAGAAGGATGTTTGAAAAAGCAGGGTGGAAAGAACGCTCGATGAAGTTGCAAAGAGACAAAATATAGGAGTCAATGTAACTATTAGGCAAGTAGCGTAGTATAAAGGTTAACTTGTTCCGGGGCATGGAAACAACAACAGCACTGCGATGCTGTTATCGTCTACTTTATTGCGAATGTTCCCCGTATGCTGCGCCAGCCTCATTCGTACACCCTTTCTCGTCTCACCGATATACACGGTATCGCGGTCATTGATAGATACTTTCTACACTCCTTAGTGTTGGACGGTACCAGAAATATTTCAGCAGGTGCCGGTACGAACCTTAGTACCCTGGTGCTCGGTTTTCCCGGTGCTCGTAAAGGAAGCGGTTTCAGATAATAAGGTACTGTGTTGCCAACACCGAATTTGTAAATAATAACAGATTTTATTCAGAAATTTATTTTTATGGCAAAAATTATTGATTATTTTTTTCCTGATTTAAGCTTAAAATATCTGTTTCACCATTTTTTTTTTTTTTACATATATAAACCATCTTCTAAAATTTGAATATAACATGCTATCCAAGTAGAAATGCAAATATAAACAAACGCTGATTGTAGCATCCAAGAAATACAAAATTGCTCCACTTTTGGGTATTGTTTAGAATTCCAATTTTACTATTGTTGATCGTTGCACTGTTGTTGTTTTGCATTTAGGCAGCACGACCCCAAATCCGGTTATATCTCCCACGACGATTGTTGCACTGCTTTGAGCCCTACAACACAAGGACTAAGGAGCCACTATTATAATTTTAGCGCCTTTCTCGTATTAAAACAATGCCGGTATTGTAAGAATATGCGGTATTGATGCTGTTGTATTTTTGGTACCGCGGTATACCGTGATAACCGGTTTACCACACAACACTACTCCTTTTGTGTTCGACCGGATAGCGTTTTACTGGATCTGGATTGGTTCCGGCTACTTTGACGCCAGTGCCGGATGTATTGGTTCCGAATCTTGGTTTCAGATCCGGACCGGTACCTGAAACCGCTTCCTTTACGAGTACCGGGAAAACGAAATTTCAACAGGTAAAATTAGTTTTCACTAAATATCCGAAAATACTTACTTTTTTTCTGGCTTTTATCGTTAAAATGCTTTTGGTTCTATAATAATAATCTACATATATATAATACGGAGCAGGCGGCCAAGTCACCGGTCACGCCATTCCGTCGTACAATCAAGTACCCCACCCTGTTGTGCCATCTGTTGACGGGATTCGCATTCAAATTCGGGTTGGGACACTTTTCCAACGTCTTCGAACAGATGGTGCTACTTACCAAACCTGACATGTCGCCGTCTATTGACGGCCTTGGACTACAAGTTCGGGTTATAACACTTTTTCCAAAGTCTTCGAAGAGATGGCGCACTTACCAGACCTACAGCACCGTTTTTGGGTTTGTTTTTTGGTATTGTTGTGGTACCAAAGCGTCCAACAAAGTTTTAGTCACGTGAACTGTGCCATTGTCGGCGTTTGAGCTGAAAAAAAAAAAACAACCCGTGTCTACTAAACCAGACAACTTTAAACCAAACGACGATTGGTTGTTAATTTCGAGGCCCCCACTGGCCTCGAAATTGGCAGCCTGATACGATGGAAAGGCGCATTTATTTCCTAAATGTTCACTTCAGAAAGGAGGCGGAGAAATATTCAGAACCCACACTATCGGAGTTCAGGAAGTGGGTGCAAGGGAGCACATCGCGGGGGGGGGGGGGGACTAGTAATAACAATATTTATCACAATTGCAACAGGTCTGGCAAGGACCCCAGGAAAGATCACTGACAGCCAGCCTAAATTATAAAAAAGACAATTACATAAAGTGATAAAAGTATGGCCACGAGAAGGTAACAGGGTTCAGACAAAACCTGGAAAACCTGGAAATCTCGGGGATAATGAAAATAGAGCCACAATCTCAGGGAAATTTATGGGAACACAGGAATTTTCTGAAAATCGGGGAAATTTGAAAAAAAAAATACCTTTATGTCTGAACTGTAAGTTCCATTGAATTAAGAGATCAGAAACAAAATCCTAGGCTAGTACCAAATATTTTAAGTTGTACCTTAATATGTTGAAGTTTTTTAGATACTACTTCAGTAAACGAAATCTTAGGCTGGTACCAATATGTGTGATGAAAATGTCTCGTCAGGACTAGTCTTTAAACAGCTTTTTCTGTGGATTATGTTGGATTATTTTCGTACAAACATTAATAAAAATGTTAGCTACTGCTTGCTTTCCTAACTAAACATCTTGTAAACACCTGGAAATTATCATGGATGCACCTGGAAAACCTGGATTTGTCAGGGAAATTGAGAATTAAACATTTGTCTGAACCCTGGGTAAGGGAATAGGTATGGGGACACGAATGTCTTACCACCAAGGTTAGACCTGCCAGGGACTCTAAGGTCCCCGATGGCATCGCCAAACGTGTTGGACAAGGGAGAGTTGTTCTGTCAAACAACTAAGAGTCTTTCCCCCCCCCCCCCCCATGCCTTCAGTTACCCTCGGGCGCGATCGCGCGCACGATGCCCACGCCTGGCGGCTGATTGTCACTTTTTCGTTTGACAGGCCACGCGTCTGACGTGCCTGTGTGCTCGACCTTTGTTGGAGATTTTTTCGCTATTTTTTTTTCAAAGTGGGTGAACGTGGTTCTGTTCTTAGTGCATCGTTTCCATCATAGGTGGAGATTATGTCACAGGGGCCTGTGGCCATCGCTTAACCCCTCGTGATAAGCATGAATTCTGCGGGAAATGCCGTCCGTGCAACTTCACGGAGGTCAGGTGTGATGTGTGTAACTCGCACTCGGACAAGAGAATCGGCGCCATTTTCCGGACCTGGCGTCGATCGGCACAAAGAAAATTACAGCGCAAATTGCAAAAGGAGCGTAGGGCTAAACGCTCGTCGATCGATGCATGTCTCGAGCAAGAAGGTTTAATCCCCAACGAAGACTTTCTTCCTGATCGCTCATCGGAATCCGATGAAGAATCAGTCGTGTCGTCCGTTGTGTTAAGTGCCGAATCGAGCATCACCAAGGTTCCCGATCCAATTCTGGAGTTTCAGGCGCGGATGGAATCTCTATTCTCCGGAGTTGAGAAGAAGTTAGAAGACTTTTGTGTGGAAAATGATGCCAGTGTGTCGAAACAGATCGCTGCGTATTTGGCGCCGTTAACAGCATCTTTTGAGGTCGGAGGCGACAGGGACATCGGCCCCGGGCAACTCGAACCTGGAATCTGGACACGCCGAGCTGGGCGACAACACGCCAGGGACACGGCGACTGGATTACTGTTTTCGCCAGGTGACTTCCTCAATAGCATCACCACACCCATGTTGTCTGTCGCCGAACTTCTGGATCAGGTTGAGTATCAAGCTAGAGTTAATCTGGATCTAACTCCGCCCACCCACCTGATGTTCAACAGGGATTTGGGATCAGAAGTCGGAGGTCTCTCAGATGCACACCGACACACTTCCGTCATCCCAGAATTGGGGGCTGCTTTTTCGGCCGGTAGTGAGTCGCAGCCAGTGGGGTTTAAGCGGCCTTTCCTGCTGGGAGTCGTCTGTTACCGCTGCCCGATTACAGAGTCACCGCCAAAGCGTCACGCAAGCCTCACGTATCTCGGATCGAGAAGAGTGATGCACGGTCGCCGTTGCAGTCGCCGACAATAAAGGGACAGTCGCCGATTAACAGCAACTTCGTGATCAATCAACGTTCAGAAGATCATGTGCAAAGACAATCCTAAGCCACGGGGATGGTCACAGCAAACGTCAGTCGCCCCCAAGACAACGGTCGCCAAGCAACAGGTCGCCAGGTGGTCGCCGGTTCTTGACCGGTCGCCATTGGGTCGCCGCACTCCCGCCGCAAGAAGTTTCGCATCGCTCGATAATCGAAATGTTCCGGCACCCCAGGGTTTGAGGAGTTTACATCGCTCTAAAACCGCCGATCACCAATTGCCACCAGATCGTTGAGACTTATAAGTGTCAGTCTCCAAGCAGAAATCAAAGGTCGCCTAGATCAAGATCCCGATTGCCAATTCGTCAGCGCTCCCCTCATATTCATCGACGTCGTTCACCACGCGACGACGCCCGACATGAGGATCGGATGCACCTCAAGGCGAGATCACACGACGATCATGGGGACTGTTCATCTCGGGAACAACGCAGCTCTCACCGTTCTCGACTGAACGTCACCAAAATACGGTCGCAGATCCAAAGCCGACCTCAGGACCAAGACTTCTCAGGACCAAGACTTCTCAAGGACCAAGACTTCTCAAGGATCTCATCAGAGGAGTTCCTCTCCCAGGAGCAGCTCGGGTAGGAGTCACAAGGGGTACAGGAGCCGCTCGCCAATTAATAGGGAGCAGTCCTACGACTCTCGGCACTCTCAAAGATCGCCACCGAGGAAATCAGCGTCAAGGGGAGACTCGCCGTCACGACGGAACTCGCCAAATGCTCGTAGGGACTCCCCATCTGACTCGTCAGGGCGCAGCTCAGTGAATTCGGAAAAAAAGCAGCTGCTAGAGAAAGTGATCCAGCTAACCTTTTTCTACCTTCTCTGCAAGGAAAGACCACCATCCAAGTCGAAAGACGGGGAAGACCCTCCGAGGACAACGTTCGCCAACATGGAGGAAGAAAGACAGGCTCGTAGAGCACTCTCGCAATCCGCTGTTCCGTTCAGGGCACTATTGGACAGAGGGGGCACCCTCGGGGAAAGCGGCAAGACGCTCAAAGCAGGTGCACTGCTCCCGAGGCACGATGGAAGTAAGAAGGAATTCTTCTTTGGCCCCTCGACACTTCAAGGCTCCGAAGGCACAAAGCTACAATACCTACAAGGAAGCGGAGGTTTTGTTTGAACAAGTCGCCATGGAGTACGATTCTTACTGTTCTCGTCCTACGAAAATTATAATCCCCACCAAACGATTCGAAATTGACGAGAGACTGCAGTGACTGAGCCTCCGAGCATTCTCACATTCGGACTTAGTGTACTCGGCCTCAACTGCGGCACTGAAGTCGTATATGAAGACCTCAGCGAAGCTAAGGGATGAGACGATTCTTCAGGAAAGTTTATTGATGATGAAGCAGGTATCAGAATTCCACAAAGACGGAATTAACTGGGCAACACGAGCTGTAGCGAATTCATCCTTCACCGTAGGGATGCCTACCTAGCGGGTGCAACTGGGATAATGAAAGACACCTTAGGAAAACTGCGGCTCCTCCCGTTTCACGGTTCCAACCAGTTGTTTAACGGTTCTTTCCTGGAACTGGCTCCCGAACTCCGTGAGAAATCAAAACCACCTCCGAAAAAGAACCAACCCAACAAGAACACCTACTTAGGCAAGTCCTTTGTGAATACGCCCTTTCGCGAACCCTAATTCTCCCAGGGACCACGACGAGGAGGGGGAACGGAGGAAAAGGTCCCAGAAGAAAACAAGGATGGGGAGGCCCACCAAAATCTGCACTGGAGCCAGCGGATAAACGGCTTCAAGGCAGCCGCGGCAAAGGTGGGAGAGGACGAGGACGCCAATTACCACAGAGTACATCAGTCGGCCTCCCTTCACCGGCAGGTGTGGGGGAGACTATGACACCACATTCAAGAGTGGGATTCGATTACGGAAGATACGTTCGTGCTCTCAGTAGTCAGGGATGTCTACAGACCACCATTCGCATCACTTCAACTGTCATCGTCAATTCCGGCGGTCTTCTAGTGGTCAAAGACACTGCAATGGAGAGAGAGATTGCCGAGCTTCTCAACAAAGGAGCAGTAGAACGAGTAGACCCTAGAACACCGGGATTCTACAGTACAGCGTAAGGGTTATTCCGAAGAGGTCAGGAGGATCCCGAGTTATCTTCAACCTGCGTCGGCTGAACCTCTTTCTTCAGAAAGAACACTTCCAAATGAAAACACAGGATTCGATCAGACTGTCAATGCAAGTAGGAGAGTGGACCACCTCCATCGACATAGAGGATTCGTATCTCCACGTGACGCTTCACCCCTCATGCTTTTAGTGCTTTCGCCTCGTTGTGAACAAGGAGGCATACCAATTCAAGGTGTTGCCTTTCGGGTTAGCAACTGCTCTCCACGTTTTCACGTCTGTCATGAAGCCAGTTCTCAGCCATCTGCATCATCGCCAGGTAAAAGCTCATGCCTACCTGGACGACTGGCTGCTGCTCGAACACTCCAGGGAGAAATTGGCGCAACAGACAGAAGAGACCTGCGAACTTTTCAAGAGATTAGGCATCGGAGTGAACTGGGCCAAATCCAGGCTTCAACCGAGCAGGTCGTTCACGTTCACCTTTCTGGGAACCAGGATCGACACGCTGTTTTTCTCAATCTACCCGTCCCTGGAGCGGATTCAAGACCTTCAAGTAGGAATCGAGAAGCTAACGCGACTAAAGTCAACCACGGCGAGGGAGCTCTCCAGCGTGATTGGGAAGATAGATTCAATGGCAAGACTAGTTCCCTGGGGAACTTGGTGAGCGCGGAGCATGCATTGGTTCCGCAAGCAACCGTGGACTCACAGAACGTCATGGGAAGACCATATTGCTCTGAGGGACTTACCGTTGGAATCGGTGCAATGGTGGGCAGAGGCCTCGAACCTTACGGCCCGAGTAAGGATCCACAACCCGACACCTGGAATCCTGTTCACGGATGCATCACTCAGGGACGGGGAGCCCATCTGGAAGATCGAGAGTTAGCGGGATGTTAGTCGGAGTCAGAAGCACAACTCCACATCAACAATCTGGAGCTGAGGGCGATCCGACTAGCAGTACTGCACTGGAGCTCGTTCCTCACGAACAAAACGATTGGAGTAATGTCAGACAATACCGTAGCGGTGGCGTACGTAAAAAAAAAAGGGGGGCGCGAATGCAATCCTTATCCCTCCACGACGAGGTATCAGAACTTTTCAGCCTCTGCCAGGAATGTAACATACAACTGATCCCGAAGTACATTCCGGGCAGACTGAATGTATGGGCGGACCAATTGTCAAGACTGGATTCAATTGCTCCAGCGGAATGGATATTACACCCCCACACTTTCGAGACCATCTTTCAATTTTGGCAGCGCCCAATGGTGGAATTGTTCACCACTCGACTGAACACTCGATTACCGAATTATGTGTCTCCGTTTCCGGATCCACAGGCTTGGGCGGTAGACGCCTCAGCATAGATTGGAAGGGCATATCGGCATACCTGTTCCCTCCGTTTGCCCTGTTGCAGTTGGTGCTCAACAAGATCAGGGAATCACCGGGGTTTTACATTCTGATAGCACCATTGTGGCCAGCCGCAGCCTGGTTCGTGGACCTAATGGAGCTCTGCAAGGGAAGCCCACTAGAGCTTCCACTTCGGGACGACCTCGTCACACAACACCAGGGGAAGAAGCACCACAATCCCAGCATGCTTCATCTTTACGCCTGGTTACTGTAAGAAAGACACTGCAAGCAGCAGGTTTCTCGACAGGGGGGGTCCAGTCATTGATCGAATGTCATCGTTCCTCGTCAAAAAAGGTTTACGAAGCGAAATGGACACGGTGGTTCAAGTGGTGCAGGAGGAGGGACGTGGACCCCTGCAACCCGTCTGTTGCCCGATTGGCAGACTTTCTGAAAGAACTTTTTGATGAAGGTCTTGCAGTAATGACCATTAAAGGTTACAGGTCAACAATAAACTCTGTCCTGGGACTGACGGGCAGGACCGAGGTGATGGACAGCACGGTAATCTCTCCTCTCATGTAAGCCTTCGGGAATCAGCGCCCCAGGACGTGACTTGCCTATTCCCGGGTTGGAACTTGCCTTTAGTCTTGAAAAGCCTCGCGGGACCTCTGTACGAGCCGCTCGGGAAAACATCACTACTCCCACTCTCACAGAAGACAGTGTTTCTCGTCGCCCTGGCCACGGCGGCTCGACAGAGCTAAATTTCAGCCCTTTCCAGGCACAAGGAGTGCTTGAGATTCAGAAAGCTGGGAAGTGAGGTAACCCTTCTTTGCAACCTGGCCTTCCGGGCCAAAACCCAGAAGCCTTAAAAAGTGACGAAGGCCATCACGATTCAAGCATTGTCAGCGGTAGTGGGGCCAGGGTATTTGGAGAGACTTCAGTGCCCAGTGAGAGCCCTCCATTATTACTTGAGCGCCACTAAATCATTTGAGGATGATGGAAAATCAGCGTTTACCCCGTTATTCTTAGCAATCAACCCACACACGGGTAAAGCCTCAGCGAAATGGAAGCTGCATCCTTCAAGAATCGACCAGTGGATTATCGCGGTCATCAGGAGGGCCTACGAGACAACAGACGAGTGTAATGATATCCCTCGTGACATTCGGGCCCACGCACTCCGGGCGCTTGCCGCATCATGGGCTTTTGCGTCCGGTATTCCAATTGATGAAATCACAAGCGCTTGCAACTGGAGACACAGAACCACGTTCACCGGACATTATTTCAGGGAACTCGGTGATGTCTCCAGCCTCAGTTCTCAGGGACCCACCATCTTGGCCGGGTCTGTCATCCCAGGACGAGAACCGGGGAAGAGCAAGCGGACTTGAGAGGTAAGACCTTTAGACGTAGGTTAAGAGTTTTCCCAGCCTTCTCCGGGGGTTCGGCTCGACCCACCTCCGGTTGGACGAAGTCAGCCAGAAAAAAGGGAAGTATTTTCAGATATTCAGTGAAAACGAAATTTTAACAGGTAAAATAGTTTTTACATATCCGAAAATACTTACCTTTGGAACCCACCCGCCGACCCCGCTCGGACGAACCTCCTCGGGTGCTGGATCGGGTACGACGACGAAAAAGTGACAATCGCCCACCTGGCACGATCGCGCCCGAGGGCAACTGAAGGCATGGGGGGGGGGGGGGGACAGTTGTTTGACAGAACCAAGAGCATTTTAACGATAAAAGCCAGAAAAAAGGTAAGTATTTTCGGATATGTAAAAACTAATTTTACCTGTTAAAATTTCGAAAGGGAGCGGTTTCAGGTAATATGGTACTGTGTTGCCAACACCGAATTTGTAAATAATAACAGATTTTATTCAGAAATTTATTGATTTTTCTTCCCGATTTAAGCTTAAAATGTCTGTTTCACCATTTTTTTTTTTTTTTTACATATATAAACCGTCTTCTAAAATTTGAATATCAAATGCTTTCCAAGTAGAAATGCAAATATAAACAAACGCTGATTGTAGCATCCAAGAAATACAAAATTGGCTCCACTTTTGGGTATTGTTTAGAATTCCAATTTTACTATTGTTGATTGTTGCACTGTTGTTGTTATGCATTTAGGCAACACACCCCAAATCTGGTAATCTCTCCCACGACGATTGTTGCACTGCTTTTAGCCCTACAACACAAGGACTAAGGAGCCACTATTATAATTTTAGCACCTTTCTCGTATTAAAACAATACCGGTATTTTAAAAATATGCAATATTGATGCTGTTGTATTTTTGGTAACGCGGAATACCGTGAGAACCGGTTTACCACACAACACTACTCCTTCGTTTGTGTTAACAACTATGGATCGACCGGATACCATTTTACTGGATCTGGATTGGTTCCGGCTAATTTGACGCCAGTGCCGGATTGTTTTGGTTCCGAATTTTGGTTTCAGATCCAGGCCGGTACCGAATACCGGATAAATTGCAAAAAAAAAAGTTTATTTTTCCTTAAGTTGCAGCTAATGGTGTTAATTTTCGTTATGTTGTACATTACTTTCTTACATTAAACACTTGGAAGTCTTACGCTAGTAAGAGTACCAGTACAGTATAATTCCATGTAGGCTAAAGCACTATGTTTTTGCAATGTTGCTAAATCATGCAAATTTTTTTTGAAACAGTCTTAAAAAGCACTCATTACGTGAATCAATCAGAAAACATTTTTCTAATTTAAGGATTTCTCATTGATTCACCTACTGCTTCATTTTGAAAAATAATTTGCAAAATTTTGCAATATTTGTGAAACCAGTATGTAGGCTATGCATTTATTTTAGATTAAAATGATTGAATTTTGGTTGTATTAAAAAAAATTCAAAAATCACAACTGGACTTTATTTATTTTTCTTTGTGTTGGAAAAAACTAAAACCTGTTAATTTTTGCATTCGAACGATGCTGTTTCTCGACGAGGTTTTTTGGTGCTCAGTAACCGCCAGCGTAGTAACCCGACTGCGCATCTGGTCTGCGTAGGACCTGTCTTACAAAAGCGCATTAACGCATTCGTTGGCCATCATCTTTCCTCCAGGACTTCTCCACGCCGGTCTGTTTCCTGACATTCGTCTTGAAGATCTTTTAGCCATGCAACTCATCATTGTTCCGTCATGAATGCGTTCAATTTCTTATGCTTTCCAGAAAATTCGTCACCAGACAACGCCACTCTCCTGCCCACCGGCATTCACATTCGTTGCGCAGCTTTTCAAGATGGTGACATTCCCACTCGCCTTTGTTGCCGCTGCCTCTTCAAGACGCTGGCATTCACATTCGTTGCTACTGATGCAAGCTTACAACTTGTACTACAAGCGTCAATTGGAACCTGATGCCTTGGCCACCAGCTGAACGCCACCCATTCTCCCTGCTATCGCTGAACCCGTTGTTTCTAAGAGAAATACGGGTTGAAACGGAGTGATAAAAACGGCCACTATAGTAATTGATATAGGTCGCACCACCAGAGATTCTGGCGGCAGACTCACTAAAATAGCCCGACTGCTCGTCTCATTCGTAGCATTTCCCACGTTTTGAGTGGAGTTCCAAGAAGCCTGACGGTCTCACTGCTGCTCGTCTCGATTGTGGTCGACACCCTAATCGAGTGAACACTCCTGATGCTTGCTGCTGTTGTCTCGACTGTTCGTCTCATTCCTGGCCATAAGCCACATTTGAGGGAAGTTTCAAGAAGCTAGACGTTCTTAATTCTGCTGCTCGTCTTGATCCTGGTTAATACCTATGTATCGAGTGAATAGTTTTCACGCATGCTGCTTCTGTCTCGACTGCTCGTCTTATTCGTGGCCATAACCCACGTTTGAGTGAACTTACCTCCTCAACTCCTAACGTTCTCAACTTTTAAGGAGACGTTCTCAACTCTGCTGCTCGTCTATACCCGCACGTCGAGTGGATCCTCAAGACACATGCTGATGTTGTATCGATCGTGGCTATACTGTCCCCACATTTCAAGTGAAGCTCTTCCAGACATTGGATGTCTTCAACTTCGGCTCTTCGTATCGATTGTAACATGGCACGTACGAGACGTGCATCAATGTCAACTCTCACCTCGTCTCAATCGACGTAACTTGGCACGAAACAAGACACTGTTCTGCACGCATCTCATCTTGATCGTGGCTATACTGTCCCCACGTTTCGAGTGAAACTCTTCCTGACACTGGATGTCTTCGACTTTGCCTCCCTGTCTCGATTGTAACCTGGGACGTAACGAGACGCAGCGGACTCCAGCTCCACCCCGTCTCGATCGTAACTTGGCGCGTAACAAGACACTGTTCTGCACCACATCTCGTCTCAATTGTGTCTTGACTGAACCCACGTTTCGATTGAAACTCTTCCAATAACTAAACGTCTTCGAATTTGGCTTTTCGTCTCGATCGTAACCTGGCACGTGACGAAACACGCAGTGACCTCAACTTCCATACACTGTTTCAATCGCAACCTTTAGCGTGGCGAGACTCTGCTCACCCCGGCATCGCTGCACCCCTAATGCTGCTTCAGCATTCGTCTTGGCCTTCAAGCACCTGGAACACCGGCATTCGCATTCTTCTACCGAAGACCTCCTGCGGCCCCCACCTTGGCATTTGTGAGTAGCCCTTCAAGTGGTGGTGGCATTCGTCCAGCTGAACTTCACGGCAAACACCCAGCATTGGCATTCACATTCGTCCTCCCGTCCTCCATTGCTGCAGTCCATTGGACCCCAGTGGCATTCATTCGTATCCATCCACCGGCTGTCCCTCATCACAACTTCAGGTTTCCACATTCACATTCGTCTGATGTCTGTCAAGCAACCATGGCATTCGTCAAACTGGTCTCCATTGCCACTGTTCATCAAGGCCAGCGGCATTCGTCTAGTGGCCCCCAAACGTCCACGGCATTTGTCCACTTGTCCCCATTGCTGCAGTCTGTCGAGCCCCTGTAGCATTCGCATTAGTCCACTGACTGTCCCTCATGGCTACTGCTGGTCCCACATTTGCATTCATATGATGTCTGTCAAACAACCACGGCATTCGTCCAACTGGGCTCCATTGTCGCATGTCATTAAGCCTAGTGCTATTGGCATTCGCATTCGTCTATTAGCCTCCAAGCGTCCATGGAATTCGTCATCCTGTCCCCATTGCTGTAGGCCGTCGAGATCCTGTGGCATTCGCATTCGCTTTCGTTCGCCGGCTGTCCCTCATGGGTACTGCTGACTCCCGCATTCGCATATGTCTGATGTCTGTCAAACTACCATGGCATTCGTCCAACTGGTCTCCATTGCAACAGTCCATCAAGCCCAGTGACATTCACATTCATCTGATGGCCTCCAAACAACCACGGCATTCAACCTGATGCTTCCATTGGTTCAACTACTCTTCCAGCTCCTGTGGGTTCAACTGGATATGCGGCATTTGCATTCGTCCGATGACCTCCTAGCAACCTCTGCATTCGTCCTGCTTTACTGCAACGACGCATCAAGCTACAGCGGCAATCGCATTCGTCCGCCAACTGCTCCTCATCCGTCTCACCTCCAAAGTTAACGGCATTCGCTTTGGCATTTGTCTGAAATCCTCCAAGCAGTATGGCATTCGTCCAGCTTCACAGCAAAACACATCAAGCCACGGCGACATTTTCATTTGTCCGCCAGCTGTCCCCAAGGCATCTCAACACCTGGGTCAAGTCACTCGCATTCGAGGGAAACCAAGAAATTTTTTGGAAATCGGGGAAATTTGAAAAACAAATGCTTTTATGTCTGATCGGTAAGTACCATCTGCTAGTAGCAAAAATTTTAATTTGTGCTTTAACATGTTCAAGTATTTCCGATGTGACTCCAATAAACCAATCTTAGGCTATTAACAAATATCTATGATGAAAATGCATTTAGTCCCATCTGAACTAGTCTCTATAAACAGCTATTTTCTGGGCTGATGAATTAATACATTAGCTTCTGCCCGTTTCCCTAACTAAACATCTTGTAAACACCTGGAAATTGCTAGTGGATGCCCCTGGAAAACCTGGAAATGTCAAGAAAATTGAGAATTTAAAAAATTGTCTGAACCCTGACACAAGCTCCAAACTTCTGCACTACCAACTTCACCATCCTCATTCCCTGTGGTTCTCGCCCTCACAGAGTCACCGCATGAACCACATCCAATTCTGGAATTTCTTCAACGACCCTGTGAACTCAACTTCCCAGAACTCAAGGCTGTGCTCAAAGCTCTCACTTTCAAGCGCCGATCCGAGGGAAAGTTATTCAAGCCCAGGCCGACCACACAACTGCATTGGCACACAAAGAAAGAAGGTGGAACCAGATCTTGGAAACTACACGAGATAACATCGACAATCTTCCTCCTCTGCATCCAACTAGACACAACAATCCTCCCTTTGCACATCCTAGGCAGCGGGAATGTCATTGCAGACTCTGTTCCGCAAGAAACCACCAACAAGGGCATTTCCTTGATGCTAAAGAAATCATTTTTCAAGATCTCGGGCACCCCAACGATAGCTCTCTTCGCCACGAAGAATAATGCCAGACTTCCCTTCTACATAAGCCCACTCCTGATGAGAGGGCCACAGCAGTAGATGCCTTCACCTTTCTATGGGAGAACCTACCTCTTCCCCCATTCAAGTTACTCCCACAGATCCTGGAGAAGATCCAACAATCCTGCAGCCTCTTCCTGCTGATAGCTCCGAACTGGCCGCAGCAACGTGGTTCGCACTCCTTCTCACACCTTCTAGTTGACGATTCAAGAAGCCAATCGCTGCTACCAGATCCACTCGCTCAACAAAAAGGGACCAAAACCCATAAAAATCTACACAACCTAGTTCTGCACGGGTGGCTATCATCGTCAAACTCCTCCGAAAGACAGGCATTCATAAGGAGGAAGCGACCAGAATCGCCAGTCATGCAATCAAAGCATCAACCAACCGAATCTACGACATCCACTGGACAAGAAGATTTCATTGGTGTGATAGAAAGAAAGTCAATCCTGTCAATTTCCCCATAACAAATGTTCAAGTTCTCAAGAAGGATTAAAAGGCTCAATGATCCTCGTTTACCGCTCTGCACTCAACTCCGTCTTCAAAGCTGCAGGAAACAACCAGCTTCTCGACGATAACAAGACTTCGTCCCTAATTGAATCATTCGAAATGGAACGACCTACAATAAAACAAGCTTTCCAACAACTGGGATCAATCCATCGTCTTGAACACTCTACTCAAAGACCCTTTCAAACTACTTCTAAACAGCCCCATGACCATCCTAACCAGAAAGACCATCTTTCTCATAACCTGACTTCAAGTCTCCGCTGCAGTGAGACAGTCATTCTTGGCTGACCCAGCATAATGCGTTTTGCTGCTGCCTACACCTACGTCACACTGATGCCAAGAGCCGACTTCCGGGCCAAAACGTAACGATTCTGTGAACAGACCAAACCCATTGTCATTGTGGCATTAACACACATCGTGGGACACGAACCCGAATGCCACCTTTGCCCTGTCAGAGTTCTTCGATTCTACATCTCGAGAACAACCAATGAGGGCTTACGGAAAGGAAGAACCCTGCGCTTCCTGCCCTACGAAAGAATCTTTGGCGAAACGTCAGCGGCCACCTTATCAAAATGGATCTGTGAGACGATTCCAGGCACCTATGAAGACTAACATCAATTACAATGAGGGCATCAGAGTTACAGCGTACAAGTAAAGGGCACTCTTCACCCCTCCTAGGTATCCCACAACTCCGTTCCAGTGACGGACATCTTGACTGCAGCTTCTTGGTGAAACAGCTCCATTGTCACAAACCATCACTTCAAAGACGACGAAGCAAGCCAATGGACTATATCGTCTGGGCACCATCGTAGCTGCCAGATGTGTAATACAGCCCCCTTAAGCACTCAGAAAACGAAGACGGAAGCAAGACTTATCTCTAAATCCAACGATCCTTTTCAGGCCACCAAATCCCACGAAAGAGAATAAAATTTGTGTTTATCCTGTTTTCTGAATAAAGTGCAAAATTGGTGAAATTTGTTTGGGGAAAACAACCAGTTCATAACCCTAGGGAACCCATCAGGGCGGTGTCCACCACCAGACTCTGATGAGGTCTAACTGTTAATGCAAAAATTTACATGTTATGGTTTTTTCCAACAACAAGAAAGACAATTTTGCCGCCCCTCAGCCCAGCCGGTTGAAAACTGTTTCTTTTGTTAGAAAAATTACATAACCAAACCTGCTCTACCTCCTCTCTTGAGTCACCGCCTGACATATCGAGAGGTAAAAATGATGGCCCATGAATGCCCTAATGCGCTTTTATAAGAGATGGGCTGCGCAGTCAAGATGCGCAGTTGGGTTACGATGCCGGCAGTTACTTAGCACCGAAAAACCTCCAGGGAAACGGCATCGTTCGAGGAACTAATGCAAAAATTAACAGGTTATGTATTTTTCCAAACAAAAGAAACAATTTTATAACCGACCGGGCTGAGGGCCGGCAAAATAGTCTTTTTTTCATTTTATGAACAAAACTGAAAGCCTCGACTCTTGCAACTTTCAAGTCATCTTTGGTTTAGCCTATCATGCTGTTACATTTTGCTGAAGAACTTTTGATACCATCATTAAACCTTCGTACTTTTCGACTTTAACCCCTTGGCATTGAAACAAGGATTTTTTATTACTTCAAAACAGTTTCTAAAAGTCGACGACCCCCCCCCCCCCCCAATTCAAAGCCCCGTTTGCAAAGAAAAACTGCCAATTGCATACAACGGAGGTGTAATTCCGACTGAATTAGGTACTTTGGCATGCATATTTTGGATTTATTTAATATATCATCTTTTAATTACCTCAGTTGATGTTTTTTGTTGGTCACGTCGTCAAAATTGATATGAAATGGCTTTTGTTTGCTAAAACTAGCCCTTGGTTCAAGCTATCGTAACTCAACAACGCAACACGCGGCTGCCGTCTTGGTCGCGTTGGAAAGCTGGGATTCCCCACTTTGCTTTGAATGGCACGTGACCACTCATCGCGTTGTGCGGCCCAGTCTCAAGTGACGTCCCGCAAAGCGAGTCAGTCACAGCCATTGGAGCTAGCAGGTGCGCCTTCTCTTGCGGACAGCCAGCTAGGAGCGTGATGGCTGCCGAAAACGATTGTTGTAACGATAGTGAACATTGACGAAATAAAACAACTTTAAACGACTTCTACGGTATTAAAAACAGATTTCCGAAGCCGTAACAATGCTGTAATGGAAGACTAATCAGAGGATGTTATCATTTCAGGCAATACAAGATGAATATTTTCGTAAGTTCATTTATGAAGGCTAGTCGAAATCCATGAGTCGAACTTCAAAATTTTTTTACGTATCAAAACCGAATATGATTGTCCCAAGTATATTTTTGTACAGTAATTTACAATATTATTATTATGTCTGCCATTTTTTATACCCGTAGATCGCTTAGTTATTGTACTATGATTTATTTTAGGAGGCATGCAACATGTTTACGGCGACAATGTTTTGGCTGTTAGCAACTGGTATCCGGTTCAATATAATTACCGGATCCGGATACTGCATTATCCGGTGCCAGATCCGTATATATCCAGACTCGGTCATCCCTATTAACAACAAACCCTATCTTGTCTTCGTCTATTGATTTCTGCGTCACTCGTGCACTTCCTGCGACACTTACCCGCTTCTCGTGACAGTCATCTTCCAGATGCCAACTCCATTCTTCAAGTATGTCTTAAACTTACGCCTCCTCAAAATCACAGGCACTGGCCCCGATCGCCTTCCAGGTAGGACATCTTTATCCTGTAGGCTTCGTGCGCTAGCTCATGATGTTCTACCCTCTCGGTCTTTCTTACCTCCTTTGACGATCGATACTGCCTTCTGTCTCAACTATTCAATAGTCCAAAGAGAGCCCAACTCTAAAAGCTTCACCTTGGCCTCCCGCAGGTGGCGTTTGATATTTCACTATGACTCAAGTTACGGATGGTACTTACAAATTCTTTTGGGTGCCCCGAGCAGAATGGAATAGCTCTCCATGTTAC
>JAHWFP010185674.1:8005-19984 GCA_023313725.1 Lithobius niger | reverse complement strand
GGGGGGGGGGGATATTTTTCGTGGATGTGGACCTAGGGAGGAGGGCTGGAGGATATTGGGGGAGAGGGTGTTCGTGGATTTTTTGGTTCTCCCGAGGGGCGGTCCTAAATGTTTTAAAACACCGACTAGTCGGAGGAAACGTATTTTTGGACCACAACAATTTCTGCTTTCAGCAGTCAGAATCATCTACAGGCAGGCAGTCAGATTATTTTTGGGCCTTAAAGCGATGAGGGTCAACATTTTTACAGGTTCTTGGAAGCGATGGGGGAGAGTTATTGAAAAATTGGTGGTCCCATTTTATGCGGTTCTTTCCCCCCCCCCCCAACCACACATACATTCATAAGAGCTCAGCTAAGATTTGGACCACAACAATTTCTACTTTCAGCAGTCAGAATCGTCTACAGGCAAGCAGTCAGATTATTTT
Source organism: Lithobius niger (assembly GCA_023313725.1). NCBI lineage: Eukaryota > Metazoa > Arthropoda > Chilopoda > Lithobiomorpha > Lithobiidae > Lithobius > Lithobius niger. Next base: position 19,560 of record JAHWFP010185674.1, on the reverse strand, counting down.
TGGGCCTTAAGCGATGAGGGTCAAGATTTTTACAGGAACTTGGAAGAGATGGGGGAGAGTCGTTGAAAAATTGGTCGTCCCATTTTATGCGGTTCTCTCCCCTCCCCCTCAACCACACATACATTCATAAGAGCTCAACTAAGACGTAAATTTACAAGGCACAGGCTTTTTTAAAATTAACTGGATGGTGCCGTCATCGGTAGTAGATATGTCTTTGGGAGCACAGTCGCCAAGGTTAGCCGAGCCAAGGCGACGAGTGTTCTTCATGTCGAGACAAGCAAGCAGGTGAAACAAAAGCATCGAAATGTTGCTGAAGTGAGTGATGAAAATTTGCAAAAACTGGTTTGTCCTGGGAAAAGGGAGATACTCATCGTTCTTAATGCCCAATGGAGTTCTAGTGCTGGTGTGGCCCAGAATATGGGAGATACTCCCATATAGATAGGACACAATAAAAATATTAATTTGGGTGTGGACCGCAAAGATGGGCAAGATTCCCACTTAGCAGTGTGCCACTTACGGCGAGATCACCAAGCCCCAAAGCCTCTATGTTCGCCTTCACCATGGTAGAAAGAAAGTAGTGGAGACATCATCAATTGCAAAAGCAGTGGCGGCGATTACTGTGCCTTACGAAAGACATCAAAAAGGAGATACACTTTACCACAAAATTATGGAATCCTAATGTCTACTTGAATTTTCAGTGAATAAATAACAACCATCATCGGATGATCGGATGTGATCATCGTCGGAATCACATTTCTATGCTACGACGAGCTATTTAAAAAGTTGTGTCGCTTAGGCCCAACTAGAACGCTCTTACATTACATTAAGTCATGAGAATTGACGTAGGACCATTATACCGGATGTTATATGCGTGTGACCTGACTTTTGCCTCACCCTGTATAGCTAACTTGAAAAAGCTAACGAGAAATTTTAATTCGCAAGGCAAATTATTGGAAGTTTTCGTGGGTCACTTTGTTTGGGGCTGGAAAAGCCAACCAGGTTGGAGCGTGATTAGCAAAGAAATTTTTTTCATCATCCAACTATTAGCATTTGGCTGCAGTGAGACATGAGAATGTCTTCTCAACACTATATTATCCAGTCAACAATGGGTGTCAAAGTAGTTGTTCAAATTAGCCAAAATCGCTCAGAATTGCAGGAATCTTTCAAGCAAGAAAAACGGTGACGTTTTGTTCAAAGTAAGCGATGTAACATTTTTAAATTCATAAAAATTCTTTTGTTTGTTGTACTCAAGCGTGTGTTTGTGTGGGTAATTTTTAATATTTATAGGCATTATGGCACCCTGTAGTTTTATAATGTGTTTGCCACTTTTGACAGGCTATTTGTATTTACTCTTTCCCAAATTAGATACATCAAGAAATAAGCGTAAGTTTGACGATGGTCCTTCTCAAAGAACTGGTCGTGGGAATGCACCGCCGTACTCGGATGACAGAGAAGGCCCAAGTAATAAATATGCACGCGGAAACACACTTTCTGGTGATGCTTTCCAAGAGGATCCAACCTTTGGGGTTATATCTCGCAGTATTTATGAAGACAAGATGGCAGGTCGAAGTAGTCGAAGAGAATCTCGAAGTGACTTCAAAGACAGATCTGCCAGTCGCCGTGGTGATTACAGAGCTGAGCCAATCCACCGAAGCGAAAACGAAAGTAGATCTGGAGTTCGTCACAGTAATTACAGGGATGAGCCAGTTGCACGAATGGATTATGAAGCCAGACCCGACATGCGACATGGTTTCATAGACGAGCCAATTCTGCGAACTGATTATGAAGATAGGCCTGCCAATCGCCGTGATGACATAATTCCACGAAGTGACTATGAAGCAAGAGCTGCAAATCGCCGTGATGATTATCGTGACGAGCCAGTTACAAGAATGGAGTATGAAGACAGACCTGCTAATCGCCGTGATGATTACCGCGATGACCAAGTTCTACAAAGGGGTTATGAAGACCGACCTGCCAATCGCCGTGATGATTACCGTGATGAGCCAGTTCCACAAAGGAGTTATGAAGACCGACCTTCTAATCGCCGCGATGATTACCGTGACGAGCCAGTTCCAAGAATTAACTACGAAGATAGGCCTGCCAATCGTCTTTCTGATTACCGTGATGAGCCCATTCCAAGAAGAGATTATCAAGATAAACCTGCCAATCGCCTCAATGATTACGTAGATGAACCATTAGTCCTGCGTAATGATTATGAAGATGGGCGTCCCAACCACCGTAGTAGTTTTGTAGATGTGCCTGTGCCTCGAAATGAATATGAGGGTAGACCTACTAATAGCCAAAGTGATGACTATGGTCGACCTGATAACAGGTTAGTGCTTTATATTATTAGGATACAACCTTTTGCCCGGGTCAGCCTCAACCCTTTTTTAAACGACTCGTGGTGCGAAGCATGTTAGGCGACTTCTCATTTTGGGCTGTTGTCTGTCTGTATCACCCACAGATTTTAAAGCATTGTTCCTTTCATTTAACATTTTGCACGTGTGTTCTAATCCTCTATTTGTAGATTAAGGTTTGTCAATCAATAAAATTATGCAAGGGTTTTGGTTGAGGTGTTTCTGACTTACAAACATCAAAATTGATCTTGGCAACATGAGTCCTACATCAGCTCCAGTCATTCTTCAGGGAAATTGACCAGCAATTAATGTTCAACTAAAAGATTTGACAAATGAAATGGCACGTAAAAGCATATGCATCAAATCTTTCATTAAATGGTTGAAGGCCTTTCATAAGACTCATTCAACTTTGTGAATCCTCACTGCTTTGTTCCTGAAGATTTTGTCAAGACAAAATGTGTCAATAAATTGTAAGTCACTGTACTGGGTAAACAGTATTTTTTAATGCTGAGGAAAATTTTCATTACCGATTTTTCTTAGCATATCCCTCTTAACGGAGTTCTCAGCACCTAACAAGAGTTTGGACAAAGATTTCCTGGTGTGCAGCAACCTTCGAGGGACACTATTGTATGACTGCTTGCACGAGCAAACGGTTCTGGATCACTTAAAAAACGACCGCCACGTGAACAGCCACGACCTGCCACAAATAATGCTAATGCAGCTGCTGTAATAGCGTATTGTCAATTAAATCCACATACAAGTTCAAGGGCGATTTCGCATGAAAGTGGAACAAGTCGGCGATCAGTGCTAAAACTCGAAAGAATCTCCATTTTCACCCTAACCACGTGCACTGTCATCAAGGATTTGAGGAACGTGACTATCCAGAACGTGTTGACCTCTTCGACTGATTACTGAACAAAGTACAGGAAAGTGAGGACTTTGTTGGCAACATCCTGTACTCAGATGAATCACAATTTACTCGCGATGGGGTCGTCAATACGCATAATTGCCACTATTGGAGTGTGGATAATCCGCACTGGCTCCGGGAAACTCAACACCAGGTTAATTTGGGCGTCAATGTGTGGTGTGGTATAATGGGAGACCGGCTGGTGGACCCTGTTTTCTACCAAGGCACGTTAACTGGGGCTCGGTATTTTCAAGTGATCTTGCGAGAAGTGGTTGAACCCTTTGTGGACAATTTACCACTTGCTAGACGACGTGACATGATGTTCCAACATGATGGTGCTCCCCTTCACTTTCACGGTGATGTCCGCGACTGCCTTAATACGTTGTTCCCAGCTGCATGGATCGGACGGGGAGGACCTGTTAGCTGGCCAGCAAGGTCTTCCGATCTGTCACCACTTGATTTTTTTCTTTGGCGGCACGTTAAAGAACAGGTTTATCAAACATTGCCTGCCAGTATTAATGACCTGGAGAATAGGATCCGTTAGTGTTGTGCCTCAATTGCTCCTGCGCAACTTCGTGCTGTTCGCGACAGTAGTGCACAGCGAGCGCAACACTGCATACCTGCTGCGGGTGGGCACTTCGAGCACATCCTACATTGATTAGTTTCTCACATCCTCAACTGCGAGAGATGTTCCTTTTATTTTCCTTATCAGGCAATAAAATATTGCTTGGCAATAATACCAACTGCATGGTGGTCAGCACTTTCGTATTTGGAAGTCATTTCCTATCTTGCTTCGTATACTTTTTGGATGACCTTGAACGCATTCCCCAAGGTCATTTTAACCGTTAATACTAGAGTTTCCCTAGATCGTATGCGAAACAATTAGCAGTTACAGGGAAACCAGCCAGGATGCAGCTGTACAATTACTAATAAGGTATTGCTAATAAGGTATTACTAAGGTATTACTAATACTTGCCTTGTATTACTATTGCTTGCCTTTGACCGGCTTTCCTGCACTACACACATTGTTTTGCCCATATCTCCCTTGTTTATGGCGCAATTTCTATTACGTTTGCTGTGTTGGCCTGGGTTCATGATCCTAAACAACTTTCTAATTTACTTCTTGCCGTTATCTTGGATAGTTTCGGAGTTAAGTTTTGGATGACCTTGAAGGCATCTTTCAAGGTCGTATTTACAGCAGACATTACAGCCATCCGGGTTTGCTTAGTATTGGTAGGTATTTCGATTTGAGCTAATTACACTCTTTAGAAGACATTGTTGCCAGACACTTCAGTTGTCTCACCCTGTATAAGCGTCCGAGCCAAACCGCTAGTCACCTTTCTTCCTAGGGTGCCACCACGTGTGTTCGCTTTCTGTGCATTCCCTCAATCATCTCTGCAAATTTTCAACGGACCGTCTTTGGCTTCAGTACACCGGTCTTCCTCGCTTGGGCTCTTAGCCTAGTCTCCGTAGACCCGAATTTTCCCGACCCGGAGCCTTTTGTAAGACCATAACCTGCTGTCCGCTTACCTTTTTGATGACGCTGCTGTTGCATCAGTTGTGAATCCGTCGGTCCCCACAGAGGGCCTTCGCTGGGCCATTGGCCCAATCCCCTTCGACCCGAAATTTCGGTCTCCCTTGTCCTTGGACGCCGGGGGCCACAACGTCCGACCCGCAGCCTTTTGTAGACCGCAACCTGCTGGCTGCCTGCTTTCTTAAAGACACTGCTGTCTACATCAGCTGTTATTTCTATTACGATTTCTATTACGTCTGTGCGCTTGTGCGCTTAGACGGAATGGGCTGGGAACCGGCCCCAATGCCCGGGTCCAGAACCTTTGATGGACTGCGATCCTCTGTCCACCTTACTTTTTAAAGGAAGCTACAGTTCACGTTGATTGTTATACCTGCTGCGGATGTTCGGGGACCTCGGGGACCGGGCCCCAACACCGGCCGAACCATTTTTGTTGACCGCGTCCTGCTGTCCGCCTATCTCCCACATGGCACTGCTATTTTCATCTGTTGTTTCACTACTAATAGTACGCCCAGGCGCCGAGGGTTTATGAATCGAAGATCAAGGACTGAGGCCGAACTCTAGGCCTTCTATCTACATATCTTCTTGAATACTTCCACTATCTGACATTATATGGGACAACCGTTTTGCTCGGATGGCTGAGCACCAGTACATCTTCTGTGTCTTCGCAGACAACCACGGTTAGAAGTTCGGGCCTGGTGCCTTTTTCCACGATCCGCTTTGTTCACTGTCCTCCAGTTCGGGATCCATCGACCACTCAGGATTTATAACTATAACATCCTGCCGATCTCCTTTCAAGACGATCTCTTTTCCTCTTTCGGTTCACTGTCGTCCAGACGGGGAATCCTTCGACCACCCAGGATTAAGTACGGCATATTGCCTTGCAAGCCCCGGACTGCGCTATGAGCCCCCTGCTTTGTCACCACTATCTCTTTGTCAATTTGTTTCAGGATGGGATCGGGTCCGTGGCCATGGACCATTAGGCCAAGGGCCCAACTGCCTGCACCCATACCAGTCGAGTTGCCGGCCCCTTTCTCAACGACACGCTGCCACAACATGTGCTTTCTCCTACGGACTGCTCCGAGGACCAACACTTTGTTTTCCCTTCCCCTAGGCTTGGCTTCGCGGCCTCTGTTTGGACTCGAAGGGGCTCGTCTGATCAACCATTGCATGACACCTGCGGGTAACTACGACCACTTGTAAGGTACACCACACCATACACCGGCCAACATGGACCGAGCCTCAGGTCGGGCCGCGATTCTTTATTCTTTCTGCAGTAGCCTTTGTCGAGCCATTTTGGCCTCAACATGGCAACAGCGCTAATCCCGTCGACCGTTGTTTTCCCCTATGACTCTCCTCGAATGCAACCTTCGTCCCACATACCGGGGGAGGGGGGGGGGGAGGTTGCCCTTGGCCCAGCCTCTTGCTGTAGGACCACAACAACCAGCGCTCGTTAGCATGTCCATCAGCTCGTCTTAACTGGCCATACTGGCCAAACGGTTCCAGTATTCATTGACCCTTCCTTTGACAAGACAACCTCGATGAACATATATTCCTGATTCTCTTCAACTTAAACAAGACACTGGTCTCCCTGTTCCCTCCTGGTCCCCCTCCCCCCGACCTTCGCTTCATCCAGTAACCTGCCTTTGACCATGTAACCCTGCCAAAGGACAGGGAAGGAAGGGGGCGGCTTCCCCACCACAACCTCAAGATGGATTAAGTCAGCCAGCACACTTCAGCAAAACACCAAGCCCTTCTTGCTACAACCAGCTCGTTTCTACACCACGACTTCGATGCTGATCGCTTCATCGCCTATGCTCATCAAATACAACTGCAGTCACTTCAACTAGCGTCCCACAGGCTCAGATCTACCATGGCTTCTAACGCCTTGTCTCCTGGAACCTTGTTCTTTGTACCCAGTCCATCTTTCACTGACCGGCACCTCGTCGTTAATGAATTTCGTATACAGCTCCACCCCGTCGCCTGAGCCAGCTTTCGCTCTCCTAGCGCTCACAGGACGAGACTGCCACATTGTTTTGCGCCTTTCGATTCACTGACCCAGAGGCATGGACTAGTTCCTGGCTACGACGCGTGGTGTCTACCAAACCATCATCTACCCTGACAATCGTCACCCGTCATCGAATTATTCAACCGACTCCTCCTCATCGCTGCGGTCGATATGTGTTACCCGAGGCTTCTCATCACACCTAGTATCGTATCAATCTCCAGATTCTTTCATAAAGACTTTGCCTTCTGGCAATCCTCTATTTCTTCCGTCTCAAGCCAGACTTTTTAGGGAAGAACTGCCTCTGACTTCTCCGCGATCATAATGGTCTGTTTCTCATCCCATCATAAGAACCAGGGACAGGATCATGGCCTCCCTCTTTGAACCAATGCAACGAGCACCTCCATCCACTTCTGGCACGCATTATGCTTAGGACACGAGCCCCATCGTTGCAGATGACGGGCGCACTTACACAAACCTCGCCTTCACCAGTTACGACACCCAGCACCGATCCAGCTACTCAATTGGCCCAGGCCACTTCTTTTCAGTGACACATCTGTCCCTGTACTCTACTATCACTCCCTCCTGTTCCGCAACTGGTGTGTCACTGGCCGATCCACTAGCCCTGTCGGTCCTCCCTGGACCGTCCCCTGCCCCTGACGCTTTCTGTCCTCTGCAGCTCTTCATACTGCCATTGGTCTTGAACTACAAGGGCACCAGGACAACTTAGCCCATTTCGACGATAATGACTCTTCCTTTCTGGCAACAGCTCGTTCCCATATGACTGAACTCGACAAACCAAAGCCTCCACCACCTGGACGTACTTAGCACTCGGTGTTTTCCTCATGGGCCCTCGCCGACCCAGTCTCGATCTCCGCACGATTCATCATCTTCCAAGCCTCAATCCGATCCAACCAATTTCACCGCTTCTGGGCATTTTGCCTCTTACAGTCTTCTTCCCAAGCCTTGGGTTTGCAAGACTCTCCCTTTCTGTCTCGTGTTACCCCTCACCCCCAATTTTGGCCTGGCCCTCCATCAGTCCTTTACTGGCTTAACATCTTTGAGTTCGCGATCCTCAACGACTGCTTCTCTTAATATAATATCGTGATCCGCAGCTTCTGTTCTTCTTCCCGTGGTGTATTTTCTACACAGTCACAAGATCAGTTCCCACTCGTTCCTGGACGGCTCGCTGTTTTGAAAATTTTGCCCAGCTTAGCTCCTTCGGTTTTTGCCTTTCTCTCTTCACGAGAATAGGCCTGGGTGTCAACGCGGTGAAGTCAAGGTTCCAAACGGTTCAGTCCTAGTGTTTCTCGGAGCCGAATTCGACTTGGTCAACTTCCCGGTTCATCCTTCTCCGGAAAGAGTCCTAAAACTAATCGCTTCATTGAATGGTTTCCGCCGTCTGTCTTGGATGTCGCGAGGAACTTGGGAGCGATCATCAGTCAGCTGGGCTTCTGTGTGACACTCGTGCCCCTCGATGCTTGGAAGACCAGGACCATGCCCTGGTTGCAGAAAGAAGAATAGTTTCTACAACTATGCTGGGAGGACCAAGTTCCCTTGACCAAATTTTCCTGGCTGTCCCTGTAGTGTTGGATTCAAGAATGCAACCTGACTGAGAGCTCCAGTCTCTCTCCCTTTCTAGTTGCCAGACTGCCACCATGATATTCTCTTCAGTCTCGTAGTTCTAGCCACAGAATTCCTTGTGGTGCCACTGGTAAGCCATCGTTGCGGTCTCGGATGGGTGGGAGCTGTTCTGAAACTGTGTAGATTGGATACTGTCAGTTTAATTTGCACGCCGTTTGCATTAGTCGCCATGATTTCGCTGTGCACATTTCTCTAATTAGAACCATACCTTTATTCCTTCTTGGGCCAGAAATAAAAACTCAATTTTTGGGTGGGGGGGGGGGGAGGAACTGTGTCCACCTAAATTCTTGGGCCCCTTCCTGCCTGTCAATATAAAGTAGGTTGTTTGGTTTTATAAACAAGAAATGGTCAATATTTATGCTGAACCATACATTTTATTCACCCTGTATAAATAATAATTAGCCCAAACTAAAGGCATTTTAGGATTAGTAAACTGATTTTATCATTAAAATAATTTTTATGTAATTAAAAGTAATATTTTCTTATATTTAAAAGTAATAGATATCTCAATACTTTGCAGATATGACGAGTTCCGTGCACGCGACACTGAACGTGATCGTGAACGTCAAAATTTCATGGAGAACCCACGCCCTGCAGCCTCACCACCTACCCAGCTTCCAGTTGAGAAGTTACTGAAAGCTGATGAAGGCAACTTAAGGTTATCTGGAGGCAACCTGGGAGCATTTTTGGGTATTTTGGTAAGCAGCTTATTAAAGAGAAATAGCCTTATTGGTGTCGTTTTTGACAGTATTGGCGTCAATCCACGCGTCATGTGGTTTATTCAGCATCACAAAATCTTTGTACCAATTATTAGGACGCACACTAGTTGCAGTAGTTCTTCAGTTTGATCGTGTCCTTGCTTATATGGTATTTTCAGTAGTTAGTGTAGTAAAAAGATAGTCAAGTTAAAAAGGCCAACTATCCGCGGAAATTGGTTGCTTTTGTCACTCATCCGCTCGCCTCCGTGACTGAGAAAACTTAATTTTCTTTGTGCTGTGATAAGTGCAGTACCTGTCAATTTATAGCATTGTTGTCCGAATGATGCTGCTTGCTGCTTGAGACTTGAATAGCTGCCTCAGTTACCCTACCGCGCATGTGCGGTCCTCCCTATAAAGGATGCGTGCTTGGGAAGCTCATCTCTTTGTCTCAAGCTGCCGCTCATTCGACAGCTCGCTGCACCTGGATTCTTCCCCGCCGTTTTCTTCCCTTTCTCCGCAGCTCTCCCTGCCCTCGGCTACCGCTACACGCCTGGCCCCGATCAGATCGTGTATGTCGCTGACTTTGCAGCCTTCTCCGCCGTTTCCGACTACCTAATCACGGCGACCGCTACACACCCGGCTTTGCACGGGATGCGCATGTCGCCTCCGACGCCAACATCGACTCCCGTTCGCCCCACGGCCCACCGGTTCTAATACATGTACTCGACACGCCAAAGTGCTCCTCTACAAAACCAAGTAGCAACTCCGGGAAACCTCATCTCCCACTTGGATTTTGGATTTTCGCCGCCCCTCGCCAATGATGGATGTCGCACCGTACGACACTGCTCTTGCCTCGGATGCTGCTCTCTCTCCTCCGGCCATCCTCCCCGCCCGCGTCGACCGCTGCGCGCCTGGCTTAGTACGCGACGTGCATGTCAGCAACGGCGACACCGACGACTCTCCGCTGCAAGACGACCAACGCACGCCGCCCCCTCCCGCTCTAACAGTCTTGGCAGAAGACGTGCGACACGCCAAAGCGCTGCTTCTGGATGCCAAGTGAAGTTCCGAGAAACCACGGTTCATGCCGGCCAACCACCCGACGACTCGCCGTTTGACCTATCTTCCAGTTCGTCGCGCAGACAACACAGCGTCACACGCAGTGAACCGCACAACCTCGTCGTCTCGGTCTTTTGCCATTTTGCCGGAAAGACTCCGATGCCTTCCCCGTCGTGCACCTCATCTGTTCGGCAAGCCAACACTCGTGACTGGGTCACCTCTACTTCACCTCATCTCCCACCTAGGTCTTGGATTTTCGCCGCTCATCTCTAAGGAAGGATGTCGCATCATGCGACACTGCTCTCACCTCAGATACTGTGCTCTTCCCCCGACCGTCTCTTCCGCCCATGACGACCGCTGTGCGCCCGGCTTAGTACGGGACGTGCATGTCGGCAACGGCGATACCGACGACTCCCCGCTACAAAACGGACAACTCAATCAGCCGCTTCACGAGTCCGATACGCCTCTTAGGGGGCTGATTCCGACACCAGCCCCACCACTTGGACATCTCCCACAAACATAAATCCCGTCAGACAAGACAACCTAGCCTTTCGAACGTCTAAATCAAACAGGCACCAAGTCAGCCGCCCTTCTACCGTGAAACCATCAGCTCCTTCGAGTGTCGCACGATGCGACACTCCTCTCTGGGAATGAAGCAGCCCTTCGGGCCGACCAACGACCACGCTCGGACTTCCGCCGCTCTGCCAACAAGACACCAACGTCTCCCCCGTCATACATCTCATCGGTACGGCAGGTTAACACTCAAGACTAGGCTGTCCCCACTACGAGCCATGAAAACCACAAACGTACGTCGCCCAACGTCGTCTCACCAGCTACGAAGCTCAACCGCTCGTCAGTGTCGCACGATCCCACCACAGTGTCACGACACCCTCAGACGCCTCTGCCGCTCGCATAGCATTTCCTCTGCTCGGACAACAACGACGACCCAACCGTGCCATAGCATTTCTTCTCATTACTGCTGAAGACTCCGTCGCACAACTCTGTGTTGCACAACACTGTGCCACACAACTCCGTTTTGTCGGATATGGAGCACAAGCCCCCGTCAGGGACGCCGATCCTACTGCTGTGTCACGACATCCCTATAAGCCTCCACTGCCCGTAAGGCATTTCCTCTCCCGAACAACAACATACGCTGCACCGGACTACTTCCGCTATAAGCCTTCCAGATCCACTGATGTTACCAAGCAGAAGCCCCGTCCGCAACGACCACTGTACGCCCGGCTCTGTACGGGACGTCCACGTCGTCATCACCGACGACGTCTCTCCACCACATGTCGGCCAATATGCCTCGCCGCCTCCTGTCCTTCGGACCTAGTGGAAGATGTAAGACACACCA